>JAADXN010000648.1:0-18242 GCA_023337875.1 Pythium apleroticum | reverse complement strand
GTTGTGGCCAAGCGAAACCGTCATTTTGTACATCACCCTTCCGAAAAAGGGAAGCCAAATTGAATCAGAGGGAAGATCTGAGAACACTCAAACGTGTAAATTTTACACGTTTGACTCGGATTGTACTTGAAATTTGTATTCCTAATGTAAGCTCGTGTTCGCGAAAGGGTTAAAGGAATTAGTATCTCACATACCGTTCGTCGATTCTGCTCAGAGGAATAACTGCCCCAGCCGCGCGCTTGTGGATGCGAACGGCAATCGCATGGCGGCATGGAAGCCGCATTGTCAAGGCGAAGACACAGTCGCACATCCAATCCATGCTGCTGACACGGCGAGGATGTTTCCCGTGGACAACGACCACAGACTCAGACTCATCTTGAGCATAGGTGTAGAGGTCGTGTTTTGCCATCGCTGCTGCATACTCAGGCTCGACTTGCTTCGACACCCACGGGTTCGTAAACCTGAGTACAGTACTCATCTCCTCGTCGTAGTTCTTGTTCACAAATCTATGGATCATGGGCAAATGTTAGTTACATCCTGCAACAATCCTGATTGGAACTTGGATCATGCTTACCTCCCCGGACGGCCATCGTAGATATGCATCTTCTCGTCGCGGCGGGCAAACGCGGCAAGCTTCTTCACGGTCTCAGACATCGGTGAGTTCGCCGGAACATTCTCTTTGAACTTGCCGAAGAAGCTCTCGAGTCTGTTGTTGGTCTGATTTTTGAAGTGGGGCAACTTGGCGCGGTGGTGCAAGACCCACATCTCTTGGCACGTGTGCCAGTTCTTCTCCATGTACTCGAAGAAGCCTTGGAGGCCGATCCGTTCGCTGAGATGTTGAAGGGCCAGTCGATTCACGTCGTACTCTGCTTGACTCGAGGCGTAAATCATAGCGCGGACGACGGCTTCGACTCCATCACGATCACTCGCTGCTGACTTTCCAAACTCGGGCTTTCGGATCATCTCACGTAGGTACTTGACCGTATGAAAAACGCAGATCAGAATCCGTACTTCTGGGAAGTGGTGCTGCAACACACGGATCTCGTGAAGGTCCTTGTCGACCATGATAACACGCAGCATCTTCCACCGATCAGCGTGGACTCGCTTGAAGTGCTCCAGCGCGCGATGCATATGCCAATCGCCATTGGATTCGATCATGGAGTGCTGCACAGCCTTCCCATTCCCGTTCTCGTCCATCACCATCAGCGTAAGCAACTGGTAGTTGTACCTGCAAAAAATCCTGTGTCAGTCCTGGATTGGTCATGGACAAATCTTTCCGACACGTACCTGTTGGTTTGATGCGTGCAGTCGACCATGAGAAGCTCAGGGAACCGGGAGTACGTGTTTCGCATGTGCTGCGAGGTCATTGATATGACGCCAGTCTCGGAGCGGTCTGTCTCGTCAACGGTCACTGCATTCCCTGGGTTCTTCGCCAGAAACCGTGCGATCTCAATACCCGTCAGGTCGTCGTCTTCGGCGTTTGTCACAGTAGCTCGATGCTTCTGAACAAGGTTGTCCACGTCTCGCTTGGTCACGTTCTGATCATTCTCGATGAGAAAGTCCCAGATCTCAGACGACTTCTTTACCATCTTGATCAGCATCGCTGTTTCAGCTTCTGCACTAGCGTCGGCGATTCCACGAGCAATTGGATATGCCGCGAAGGTCTCAGCATTCACTTCGTGGTTGTGGAGGAACAGCCCGTTCTGCACTTGGAGCCGCCATGACTTGGTGTTGTCTTGAGTTGTCACCTCAGCCATTTGCACGACGAACCGGAAGGGACACTCGGTCAGACGGACACGCTGGAATGGACGAGCAGTCTTGTCGGCGTCTTTCTCATCTCCATCGGGCTCGGGCTTGGAAGGCCATCCGTGCGTACAGATATGAACCTTGCTGTAATACTCCCACTCCTCAGGCACGTACGTCACTGGGTCGCCTCGCTTCGCACGAACAGTTGCTGCGATACGGCGGTTGCGTTCCCGAACATTCATCGTCTGGAAAATGGGAATGACTTGGAACGTCTCAGCTGAATATTGCTCCAGATACGCTTCCCACGATGACCAACTCGCGTGATACTGCAGCGGAGGTGAGACCTTCACTGTCCCTTCCATCGACTCCAGGAACTGAGCTCGAACCCTGGACTTCGGAGCGCTCTTGATTCGGCTATCGTTCAACGAACCCGACGCGTCTGGTACAATCCTGGCTTCGCGCGTGACGGATCCTGGACGAATCTTGGGCTGCTTAAGTTCTTGACGCCGCTTCCGACCTCCAGGTTTTGACCTGCCACGCTCCTGCACAGATCCTGGAGATGTCTTGGACGTGTCTTTTCGCTGTCGCTTGCGGATGGGAGGGTCGCTGTCTCCATCTTCAAACAGCGAGTCGCTCGATCGTCCGTTCACTGCGTCGTCTCCGTCGTCCGCTTCACCGTCCTCCTCCTCGTCGTCGTATTCGCGGTCTTCTTCGTCATCCTTGTCCTCCCCGCTGAATCCAGCACTGTCGCCCGTGCCGCGATGCTCTTCATCACTGTCATCTCTATCGTCGCCCTCACCACTGCTAGAAGGCGCGTGAGACGCGCTCTCATGCGGACTACCGCCATCTTCCTGCGTGCGCTCATGCTGCTTCGATTGCTGTCGATTCTCCTGCTGAAACAACTGCTCGAATAACGCGAGCGATTTGGATCGTGTGAGTCCCCCCGCACGAATCTGGGCACCAAGATCAGGCTCCGCGGTAACCCCAACGAGTCTTTCACTGCGGCGGGCCTTCGTAGCAGGCGACATTGCCTCCATCGCGGACCGTCGGGACGAGGACCGCTTTCTTCCCGTTGCTCGCTGCTTGTTCAGGCTTCGTTCCCGTTGCTCGCTGCTTGTTCAGGCTTCGCGCTCCGAAGCGAGCGCGGGACTAGCGCTGGTACACAAGTGGTACACGGTGGTGGTACCACGTACCAAGTCTCCGTCCACACTGACCACAGATTCAGTCCCCCTCCAATCCAAAATTTTAGGATTGAATTGCCGGTTCCGGGGAATATTTCCTTGTCTGAAAGTTTCTTGCGTCCTGGAAGGATATTGGAAAGCTATGCTGGAAGAATCCTGGAAATGAATACGGGTTAGGGTAAAATAAATCCTGGACGGTAGTGTCTCCGGTGAAGCAATGGTCGACAAGATCAACGTTTGAGGGCATCTACTACTCTGCAGACGAATGACACCGATAGCGAGAGTTTTAGCAGGCAGTTCCATAAATTAATTATGTGTACCTATATCGCATTGAGACGACATTTTTAGTAGGCAGTTCCATAAATTGATTATGTGTACCTATATCGCATTGAGACGACACCATTTTTTTCAGCCCTTCCGAAAAGCCGCGATCTTTTGGTCTCAGATCTGAAGCCGTGTTCAAACAAACTAACATGCACAGGACGAGACACAAAAAAAGTTGCCAGGACGAGAGCGGCTGCTCCTAGCAGTCACCACCAACGACACAATCAAGTCGAGTTGAGATGGCCTCTCTTGCTCGTTTGAGCTCCATCCTCAAGACTCAACGCCGGACGGCACACGGCTGCGACTCGCAGCCTGTGAGCGGACGCACGACCAGTTGCATCAGCCGTTTTGGATCTCAGACTGGCGTCGAAATTAACTTTTCGTTTCGAGAACGTGCCAGGCGTCCGCAAAATAGATCGCTCATCTGATTGGCCTGTTGCTTTGCCTCGCAGCGGCTCTTTGCGCGAGGAGATGCTCGTTCAACGCCGTACTGTAGGGCGACAACTGCTCTTCAGGTGTCTCCCCGCCCAGTATTCTATAGATAGAGAGGCCGACAGGATCGGATTGGCTGCGAGCCGTTCAGACAAATCATGATTTCTAAGCACACCCCATTTGTTTACTTGCAAACGAGGGGTGGGCATGTGGGGCGTGTTGCGGAGTGGTTGTTGCCTAAGCATGCAACTGCGAACAGTCTGGTCGGCTTCCACTTCCATCCACGACGAGAGCCAAGAAAGGGTGGCTGGCGTGTTTGTCGCAGGGCGTTTCGATCCTTACGTTCACTTGCCGACTGCCCTTCTTCGTGTCGCAGCGATCATCCCCATCGGCAATTCACCGTGACCGGAGCCAACAGCGCAAGGCGTCGAGCGGCACGTGGATTCACGGAGCCATCAGCCCTTGAATGTCGCAGCGCCAGCCTGGATCGCTCCAATGCGACTTCATTCGACCAAGCTGCCCTCACGCGGAGGAACAGCCCCTCTTTCGTGAGGAATACAAACGGTACGAAAGCCCAACCGTTTCAGAAGGTTGTCCAATCTCGCTCTCACCACGTTGTTCCCCTCTCGCTCTGTCATTTGGTCGCAGAACCAACCGCACACGCGCCACCAAAGTGAGTGTCCTCCTTTGTGAGTGATCTTTAAGCGGCGCGATGAAATGACATGTGGCCTTCGCGTGTGTCTCTTGAAGATCGTTCGCTGTTTCCCGCACTGCTGTCCAGAGCATCGCCCGCGCAGCTACTGTGGGTCGTCGCTTCATGTCCGAGTCCTATCGGCCTCGGACGCCGCCAAAGATCTTCGCGTATTCGGTCGCTTTGAGGAGCATGAACCAAGCGGCGACGATATCGGGCTCTACACTGGAGACCGCGTAAGCGCCAAGGATATTCACGGAGTGTCCTCCAGTGGGTCAATCTGGGTGAAAGGCGAGATCGACCCTGAGTTGAAAGGTGACGAGCATGCGGAAAACCCTGGAAAACAGGTAAGTTTCTTTTCTGAATTCCTTTGGTGATGGATCACCAGTCATTCACTTAAGCCATCACCTCTTATTTAGGTTGTCTACGTGCTGCGAGGCAGTGCCGATGGCTTCAACCACTGGGAATACGACTGGAAAAGCGGCACGAGCCAGCGCCATCGGTTGACGCAGCACCACTTCCGTGTGCTCGTGTTCGCGGCGCACAGCGATGACGAGTGGGAAGTCGTTGGGATGGCCACTTCCCCGCCATTCACGTTCTCAGTGTACCGGAAACCCCAGCACGCAAGTGAGCAGCGCTCCATCAGCAGTCGTGGCAGTTCCGCAACCATCCAACAAGAGTCGGGAGAGTCCTCGTCACCAGCACAACGCGACCAAGATGAAGAAGCACATTCTGAAGGTGAAAGCGTGGATGAAAATGACGACTTCGACCAAACCCAACCGACAACGGCAAGCGTGGCTGTGTTGAGAGAGCTCGTGTGGCACACCCAGAACCGCAGTATCGGCAAAATCACGACCAACTTGGCGATTCTCTCGCTGTTGGCCTACGAAGGAGATCCCTACTGGCTAGTGATGCGGACGCGATCGATCTTCGGCCTTCTTCGCTCCGCGACCAACTCCGCTATTTCCGACCAGCTCGTTCTCAACTACGTGACCCATTGCGTGCCACAACTCATCGCGCTGCTCCCACGGAGTTCGGAGACCTCTCTGCACCTTCAACTCCCAGCTTCCCACACTCCATTCTATCGCACGTTGAGCGACACAAGCCTCCGCAAGTGGCAGGCATCGATGGAGCATCTATCCGAGTTGCTGCTCTTCGTGGTCGACCCAGCCCAGGCGTCGTCGCTGCTCGCTCTCCTGTCTGCCCACGCAGGTCTCCCTTCGCTCTCTAGCGAACGTCGCCAGGGTTTGTTTGTGCAGACCCTCGAGGTGTTTGCCGAGCAAGTGGAAGACTTCCTCCAACGGCGTGACAGCTCAACCGAAGGTCTCGTTGATGACGTTGTATCGATCGTCCTCGCGAAGACGAAAGGACCGACGTATCACCGCATCCTCTTCTTCCTCCGCAACGTCAAAGTGATGGGGCAGTCACGCTTTGACGCTCTTTTACAACGCCTGCAAGCGAACTTCAAGCCAAACGGTGATTTCGTCGGCTCATCACGATCGGAGTCTGACGCTGAGGTGCCAAGCCGCTGGTCGGGAACATGGATCTGTCGAGGATTTGAGCGTGCGCCATTGCCTGATGACAGCCAACGACGTCGTTCGTGGCCAGACATCACGCGGTCTTCCCCGAGCCCACGAGTGGCGACGTGGAGCGCCGGCATGATGGTGGCTATGGATGCCATCCTGACGGCGTTTGGTGTGACCATCACGTATTTCGATAACCGTGACTTCGAAAACAAGTGTGATTCTATCGGTATCTACCCGATTGCAAGTCCGCTGGGCACGAGTGGAGGCGTCATCCCACTGGACAACACGTTCCGTCAAGCAACCAGAATGCTACCTGTGGAGTGGGTGGCACTGCTGATTTCAAGCCGTAACCTCAAGGACGTCTATTGCCGAGCTCGTTCCGTGAGTGGCGGCGGTGGAGAAGGTGGCGACACACAGATCGAGCTCGAGTTCCTTCTGTGCACACCCGAACGAGACCAAGCCAACCCGTGGCGCTGTGTTCTACGCATTCAACTCCTTCCTCCCCGAGGGGCTACAGAAGGCACTCAAACCCACCCGCTTGTTTCGCCACGACGCCGAATGCACGTTCACGTTCAAGTCGACGAAGGGGGAAGTGGCAGCATCCGCTCGAGAGGAGGCGACAGAGGCAGAAACACTACCAACAGCGAGGAGACCAAATCCAGCTCCGGCGATTCAAGCAGCAGCGGTAGCAGCACGGAATCGGAAAACTTGGAGCATCGTGGACACACTGGCACCGCTGCCAGCGCTGTCAGTGCCGCCCACCAGGTCTTCTCGGGTGTTGAAAGCTGGCTCGAGCGAGCACAGTTCAAGTGCATATACTACCCCCTAGCGTAACAAAGCAATGTTGACTGTGGCCCGACTGAGCTATCTTTACTCTGGGGTTTTCGTGGTATGATACGAAACCGGTGACCCGAGGGGGCGCTGATCTGTATCTGGTGATAAGACATCGAGACCAGAATGCTTCCGGTTCTCCACGAGCTGAGCTTCATTCGCCCCCTGCGTAGCTGAGCTGGCTTTAGCTTTGGCTTCACGAGCTCGCTCTGCGCCGCTCGCATCCTTAACAACAGGCGCAGCGATCGCGCTTCTCCGCTTCACAACCTCGAGTTGTTCAGCGCGAAAACCGCACGGCATGCGAACGTGAGCTGCTTCGTGCACGTCCATCATCCCCCACTACTCGAGATGCCGGAAGTAGTCGACGCAGCAGCAGAGACCGTCGTGAAGGAGACTGCGGTCGCAGACGTCCGTCTGGATGACGACGGCGCGCCAAGCCAGGTGAACGGCTACCGCGTGATCTCACAGCTCGGCGAAGGCACCTTCTCCAAAGTGTACCACTGCCAAGATGGTGACGGCCGTGAATATGTACGTAGCATCCTTCTCCTTCCGATCAAATGCTATTCCCAGGACTACAGATTCAACGTAAGCATTTCCTGACAAAACATTCACAGGCTCTGAAAATCCTGAACAAGTCGTTCTTGAAGCGCAAACGCGAGTACAAGAAGATCGACGGGAAGATGGTGTTTTCAAATGCGTTCCAAAAAGTCCAGAAAGAAGTCGCGATTATGAAGAAGCTGGCGCACGATAACCTTGTCAAGCTTCAGGAGGTACGCACGCGGCATTGCGGGTTTAAATTCGTATTCATCGCTCACGCTGCGGGGGGGTTCATGTAGATCATTGACAGCCCTGCCGACGACAAGATGTTTCTAGTGCTGGAACTCATCACGGGCGGCCAAGTCATGAAATGGGAAGACAAGGCATTCCGCTATCGCTGCTTGCGGACGTCGTCCGGTGTCATGGACAGCGACGACGTGAGGCGCTGCATGTGCGACGTCGTCGACGCGCTAGAATACTGTAAGTTGCACCGTTTAGATCCGTTCACCACAACAGCTAACGCACAATTTTCTCTCGCTCAGTACACAAGAACCTTATCTGCCACCGCGATATCAAGCCTGAAAACATTCTTCTCGCCGGTGAAAACACTTACAAGCTCGCCGACTTTGGCGTCGCGCACATGGTCGAAGACTCGGGCGAAAAGAAGACGATGCGTAACACCGAAGGCACGTACCATTTCCTGGCACCCGAGTGCACGACGGGCGAGGAATACGACCCGTACCGCGTTGATATCTGGGCGCTTGGTGTTACGATGTTCACGATGCTGTTCGGCACGCTGCCGTTCGGGAAGAAAGCGGCATCACTTACCGACGTCATGGATTCAATTCGTGTCGATCCGCTCGAACTCGACACTACATCGATGGACGCTGACTGCGAGCACTTGATGCGGGCGATGATGACCAAGGACCCGTTAAAACGCATCACGATCGAGGAGCTCAAGGTGCACCCGTGGCTTCTGAAGGGAACGACGCCGATGGTTCTGTCAGCTCGCGCGCCGCCTTCGGTTATTGAGGTAACACGAGAGGAGATCGAGGCAGCCTTCACACCTGTGAACAACTTTCTTCTGATGGCTCGACTCAAGATGCGCATGGCTAGCCGCCTGGCTCGGGCCCGGAACTCCATTGATCGATCACGAAGCAAACCACCGGCAGACGCCCTCGACGGAGTTGAGAAGCGTCGATTCGAGACTTTCGCAAGTGCATTGTCTCCGTTAACTCCGGGGTTGCCATCGTTGGAAGGCCCGAGTAAGGGCGATGGGGTGGTCATGCCTAGCAGCCCAACGGCCGCCAGTGCCATCTCGTCATCGAGCACATCGACTAGCCCCGGGAAAGCTGCTATCGCGATGCTCACAAGGCGGCTATCACGCACCGAGATGGCGGTTGCACCTGACCAGTCGTATAATGCCGTCGTCTCACCAGCGGATCCAGAGTCTTCACCCACGCGACCAGCCACACCACATGAGCCGGGATTGGCGAGGCGAAAGAGTGTCGTTCGCGACAAGCTCGTGGTTCAAAACTGGCAGTTGGACAGTACGACTGATGTTGCCATTGAACGGGACGTCGTGAGTGCCAACACGATCCTCAACAGCGTGTCTCTATCGAAAACGGCTCGAGAGTCGGAGATTGAAGGGATCACGCTGACGGCACGAGCCTCGCCAACGCGACCATCAGCGATGCCTCTGATCGGCGACAATCGTTTACCGAAGCTCGATCTATCAAGTGCTTCTAGCAGTCCCGCCGCATCCCCAGTGTCATCTCCAGTGTCGTCTCGACCGCGACCAAAGCTCACGCCTCGCTTCTCGCGAGAGAATCTGGCGAGCGATTTGGACAACGATGATGAAGGTGACAGCAAACCGTCGAGCCCCCACAGCCAGCGCCTTGTGAAACGCTCACCAACCGACAAGGGGCTGCTTTCGTCGATGCTGCACCAAGGCGCGGTCCATCCCGCTCCAGATTTCTCGCAGGAAGGTGTTTCACTAGCGGCTTCATCACAAGACGGCCTCACAGATCGAGACTTCCATGAGGAAGGCGTGGACCACTTTAAGCGGGCTGTGCAATTACCTCCCAGCAGCCAGTCCCCGGGCAAGCGTAAGACGCAGGACGAGACGAAGGCGGCCATCACCAGCATCATCAATCGAACGCAGGGGGATTCGACGTCGCCAACTGCAAGTCCGGCAAAAGAACCGTCCATGATGCTCCATCGACGCAAGAGTAGCAACACCGAGTCGTCGTATCAAAGCAGCGACGCGGCAGCGGTCGTCAACAGCCGTCCACTGCCCAGTCTGACGGAAACTACACACGGAAAGCCCGATAGACCAGCGATACCATCACCCGATCGCCCGACTGCCCTGCAGCCCCTCGAAGAAAGACCTTACAAGAAATCCACAGCGGCGTCATTCCAACCATTCGGCCCAAAGAAGCACTCTCCGTCAAAGTCCAAGCGTAGTGAACGCAGCGGACGCAGTGAGAGAAGCGTGCGAAGCAACGGTCGTGCAAGTACGTACGCGGCGGAGCAGGCGTTAGCTGATGGCTTGGAAGACGTCGACGAAGAGTGTGATGCCACAGTCGGCAGCCCTCGAGGTTCTGCTCGGTCAAAGCCAGAATCCCCCAAGGCCGCTAACCTGAGGAGGATGAAGTCTCGCGAGCTGTCGTTGGGGACAGTTTTGGCAGAGTCGATGGAGGGTGAAGGCCAAGACGCCCCAGATCCTCTCTCTTCGTCGCTGCTTCAGCTTTCGAGCAAACCGACAGAAGGGAAAACATCACCGACGCTCTTGGGTCTATTCCGCAAGGGCAGCTACAACAACGTGAGCCCCGCGGAGACAAGCCGAGACACGACGGGATCTGATGAGCCCACCACAGCTCGAAAACACCTCCCACATTCCGCAGAAGGCCACGATAAACCGAGCAATGGACCAACAAATGACGGCAAGCCGAGTTCGCGTGGTTCAATGGTCATCATGAGTACTCTGGCCCCTCCACGGTCCCCCACAGCTCAAGACCTCCCGCCTGCTGGCAGTCCTGTTCGTCGTCTCTTCACCAAGCGCCAGTCCCCGACGAATTCGAACAGCGGCTCCCCTACTCACAGAGCAGGCTCCATGAAGGGACTACTCACTGGAGCATCGAACATCATCAAGAAGGGATCATCACCGACAAGCAGGGTGTCCATGGCCACCGACTCGCTTCGACGCCAGACAACTTCTCCTACGATAGGCTTGGCGGCCGCCGCAAAAGAAACACCAGGGACGACGACAACGCTCAAGTCAGCGTCGTGCTTGTTACAGTAGGAAACAGTTCTCAATCCTAAGCGGAGAGTTCGAATGGCTTGAGCGATGACTTTGTTATTTTGTCTTGAGCCACTACACGCGCTAAGGTACATGCGTCCTCGATATCTTGGATATCTAAACCTGAACCACGTGTTAGATGATCAGCCACGAGCTGACGTCGCCGAGCGTGAGCGTTCTCAACCCGCCACTAATTCTGCAAGATCCAGAACCAAGAGAATGGACCCCCAAGTGCCTAGGCTGAACCTCGTGAAGCTTGATCCGATCTCAGCGACGAACCCTCAGAGACGACAACCACCTCACGCTCATCCGCTCTTCCGCCAGGCATCCGACCTAACTTTCTCCGTGCATTTCGAGACCACGGGCGATGCATCTCCTCACGATTCGTCGAGCGAGTGCGCTGAGGTTGGCGACGACCAGCGTTTCCAGCACGCCCAGGACTCATTCCGACAGCTCCTTCACCGCAAGAGCTCAGTAATCAACAAAGACGCAGTGAGGACTGGGCGACGACACACTGTGACCGAGCCACCAGAACTAACACGGCGCGAGACGATTCGACCGCGGTCTCTGTTCGACGCCCAGGACTCTGTCCGCGACATTGCTCGTCGTCAATCGCTCAAGCGACTCGGTGAGAAGAGACGGTGGACTCTACCTAGCAGCATTAAGGCACCCACGCGCATCTACGTCACAACAGCACCCACCTCTGCACCCCCACGGCAATCGACCATACGTCCGCCTCAGTCCACCGAGTCGTGTGCAATCCTCTGACCGCCTTTCTCGCGCTAACAATAGAGCTATCGTTTCTATCGATTCCTGATCCGTTTCTATGAGGTGAGGTTTTTCATGTAATGCCAAATAAGGTTCTATCACAGTAAAACCTAGTTTGGCATTGTTTACCTGGAGCATCTCAACTGTAATCACTTCGACTTTGTATGCGCTGTGAGACGCGGCTTTGTGGTGCTCGTGAGACAGCTGGAATCCTTATAAACCTCATTTCGATTGTTTATCGGCAGGACTCCAGGTCGTCAACACTTAGTTTTTGTATGCAGCAGAGAGATCCGCATGTTTGAGTAATAGATCCGAGTGGAAGAGTGATAGTCAGTGGTCACGGGAGCTGACGATCCATCAGCTCACTACTGGACTTTCTCGGTTGTGCACACTCCACGCATTTGGTCTGTAGCCATTCGAGTTTACAACAGGAGGACCCATTCAGAATCAAACAGCGAACCCCAGCATCCGAACCATGGCGAGCACGACTCCAGTTAGCACCACGTCCATTGCGACGGCGTTCATCCGCAAGCTCTACCGCTTGTTAGACATTGAAGACTCGACTGTCATCGGCTGGAACTCCTCAGGACACGCGTTCTCTATCTACGACGAAGAAGAGTTCGACGCGCGTATTCTGCCTCGGTACTTTCGAGGGCGCGTCGATGTTTTCCGTCAGCATCTCTCCGAGCACGGGTTCCGAAGCACCACGACAGCAGGGACAAAAAAGCAGATCGAGACTTTTGCACATGAACACTTCGTCCGTGGCGAACCGAGTCGTCTGAGCAGGATCACACGCGCCCCGAGCACGAAGCGGAGACGGTCAAAGCTCGGCAAGAAGCGTTCTCTCCCAGAATCCGAACTCTCCACAGAGATCAAGCGCGAGAACAACGCAGCCACCTTCCGCCCGTCTTTCGTCGACGACGAAGACTTCGATTTGTGCAAATTCCTGCAAGAGCCTTCAACATTGCAGGCTCCAGACGGCTCCAACCAGACCAGTGGTCATGAAACTCTCCACGACAGCCTCGTTCGCATCCTCGCCCTTCACGCAACAAATCCTGTGCCTGCATCGATGAACATGATGAACGACTGTGACGGGAGGCTCGGCACGCTCCCCACAATCGAAACCCCCATTTTCACCGACGACATGATGATGTCGATGGTTGAATGGCTCGATACCAGCGCATGAGGTTACGCGCACCACTCAACTTCTGAGTATGTAATCTACGTCTTTTGAATACGTTTAGTTTGATGACTCTGCCCAAGCCTCAGGCCTCTCACTCGATCGTGATCGTTTCTCCTTTCGCCGATGGGCAGAACTTTTGCAAAGGACACAGAGTACGCTTTGGAGCCCTCGCCGTGCAGAACGATTGGCCAAATGTGACGAGTTCGACGTTGATCGGGCCCCAGTACTCACGCGGGAGCCAGTCTTCGAGCTCCTAGAAATTCTCTCTTCTTAGCTCACGTAGGGGCTGCATCGAAAAAAACAAACAGGTTAATCTGTTGCCTAGAACGCACCTGCTGCGTCTTGGTAGGATCTTGCAATTTGGGGTTCTTTTGGTTCCACGTGTCCACCCACCCGAGGCGGTTGGAGATCCGGTGAACATGCGAGTCGACACAGATACCCTGAGTGCTGAGGATGACAAGAAGTTAACGCGCGATTCCCAATACGTGGTACAAACAACATCACTTACTCGTGCCACGCCACATCCATAACCAGGTTAGCGATCTTCGGCCCCACACCAGGTAACTTGATGACTTCCTTGTACGTTCTGGGAATGTCAATGATGTCGGTGCCCAGATCATCAGCTCGCTTCTTCAACACCGCCGCCGCTCGCTTGATATGTTTCGCTTTGTTTCGGTACAAGCCAGCAGGATAGATGAGCTCTTCTTCGTCGATGTCGATCATTGCCTGAACCGTCAAGCCTACCCGTCCAACCCAGTCACAAGTCAGACTTGGTTCCTCCTACTCATGAGCGGTAGTTCAATCTTGCCTTCGTCTCGGTCAATGAGCCTGGTCACAGCTTCGGCGTTGATCCGATCCTTCGTGAGACTGCTGATCATACCGAGCACCAACATTTGGAATCGCCAAATGTGCGGTGGGTACTTGTCCTCGTTGTAGATGTGCACCTGCACCAATTGCACGAACGACAAGTCAGCAAACAAGTCTCGTTCCTCGGAGCCAATATCACTTACCCCGCAGCCGACTTCCTCAGCCCCGGTCTTCGCTCGCTCTTCTTTCAACTTCTTCAGAATGGACGCAACTTCTTGCCAGTGTTCTGGTGCTGCGCGTTTCACTCGGTCTTCTGGTCGTTTGGCTTTGCGTGGCTTCTTGGGCATCGTCTTCGCAGCAACAACCAGTGCATCCACGTCATCTCCTGCGTCCGCAAGCCGCTTCACGCTAGCGCGTCGCACGTTTGTCTTAGCGACCGACGCCATTCCAACAAGCGACTTTCTCCACATGCGTTGAAGAGAGAAATTGCGTCAATAATCGAGCTTCCTGCTTGGTGCTTCAGTGTTGATGCGCCTGCCGAACACTTCCGTCGCCAATACCCCGCGAACATCAACATCCAAATGCCGCCTTTCCCGCCAAACCCGATCCACTGCAATAGGTCATTTGACGAATACCGGCGATCAAAAGTAAATACCGGTAACCTACCAGTTTGTTCGCAATCCCAAAGCCAGTTTCATGGAAAAACGACTGCCACGCTGGCAGTCGCCCATCTCCTCATGGGTTGATTTTGACTTGGTTTCACTAAACGAAGTCGCTCTATCTTGGTTTCACTATGCCTCCCACCATTCCCCCTCTCATTCAGAGTCTCACGATTCGCGCCCTCTTCGTGGCGAGAAGCTCCCGACAGGCGCGATAACCCCCCTCTTCGGGCGGTGTCATCTTCCGCACATTCTCGAAGTGCCAGCGCATCGTGACATCCAACGAGATCACTGGACGACGTGCCGTAGCCCTCGCATCCGTGGGTTTCGTGCGTGTTTGAACCGCTCGCCACCAGTAGCTGCCAGCAAGCGTTAGAGATCGGAGGTCATTGTAGTCGAGGACAGACAGCGAGCCCAAGCCAAGCGCGCGCCTGTGTGCTTGAGTGTTGACCGCTTCCTCCCTTTTACTACTAGTTCGCTTGTCGGCCTGTGTGCGCTGCCGTATCGGTCTGTCAGTGGAGAGAGATCGCGAATCGAACCACCGACCTCGCTGTCGCCCTTCGGTACTTGCGCTCCCCTAGTCTTTTGAGACGCTGTGGGTTTTCGAGTGGTCTTGCATTCGATCTGTTCTCTTGTGGCTGCTGCTGCTGCCGTCTCTTGTCATTCGCGCTTTTGCTCGGTGAAGCTCATAGCCCCAGTGAAGGACAAGGGGACCAGTCCAGTCAGTGCCACTCGAGACGTCGGAGAAGCCACTGAGCGAACCGAATTGAGAGCAAAGCGAGAGTCGATCCTTTTGTTCGATTCGATTCCGATTCCAGCGCCCTTCCGATCCCAAGCGAGCGAGCGAAAGCGAAAGTATCTGGCTGAGTCTCTCGTCTCTCTCTGCTTGAAGAAGATGGTGCCGTCAACTGCGATGCCGACGATCGCCTCGAGCTTCGTGCGCAAGCTCTACAGCATCCTGAACCGCGACTACCCAGGCATCATCAGCTGGAACGACGTGGGCACGGCGTTCTCGGTCTTCGACATGGAGCTGCTCGAGCAGCGCGTGCTGCCGCTGTACTTCCGAGGACGACTCGATGCGTTCCGACAGCAGCTTCGGGAACACGGCTTCGAGCGGGTCATGACGAGCTGCCGCGTGGTACCGAGTGCCGTGGAGTCGTACCGACACGCGTTCTTCCTGCGAGGAAACCCGAACGTGCTCAGCAGCATCGTGCGCGTCCAACTACCGCGTAAGCGGACGCGCCGAAAGAACAAGCCGATGGACACAGTCAAGGTGGAGATCAAGGTCGAGCAACCCCATGCGACTGCTGATCTCCTGCCGTTGCTGGCGCCACCCCCCGTGGCTGGCATTGCTGCACCCCCCGCTGGAAACAGCCCGAATCCGTTGTTTGAGGACGAACGATTCGACATCCTGCAGTGGCTAGAGTTGCCTGCAGTCGATCAACTCCCGCTGAGCCACGATGATAAGGATGGAATGGATCTCTGGCTCGGCGGTGGAGAGAGTGGCGTCGCTTCTGCTGCCGTCTTGGATGAGGCGGAGCAGTTGACGGAGGACCAGATCACCGCTGTGATGCGTCTCCTAGCGACCCCAGGCGGCGACGTTGACGAGCTCATGCGTGAGTCTCCGTTGGCCAAGTCACCTGCGCCACCACAACTGCCGTGGTTCGACAATGGCCACCAATTCTCGGAGGACATGCTCAGCTCGATGGCCGACTTGTTCTCCCCGGTGTGGACGTAGTGAGAGGAGTTGCCATGCCAAAGCCTCGCTCTCACTCGCCACCACGCCAAGACCGTTCGTTGTTATTGTTCTGTAGCCAGCTCCAGCCATCGTGAGCTGCGTATTTATCGCGTGTTGTGGAGAGCTCTCTACTAACGTTCTTGCTCGCGGCATAGTCGCTGCGCTCGTCATCTGTATAGACACGAAGTGCATCTTGCTCGACGAAACGAAGAATCACGGGCGAATCGCCCGCCGGAAAATGGAAGAAACACGACCAGATACACCGTATCCGGAGAAGGGAAGACCATCCAACCACACGCTCCAACCTGCATCTTCAAGTGCTGAAGAAACCCAAAACAAGCCCCAACATGCCCAAGCTAAAACTGCTCAAGATCTGCTCCAAGTCATGAAGATAAAAACGCCTGCAGACATCCATACACCAATCGAAAGGCACGCCATTACGCCGTTCTCAAGCGGCACCTTCACAAGATCCATCCAAATATTACTCCGTAGCATAAGTTAATGTAGTGGCGTTCGTCGACCCCAAGTAGAGAAGCATAGAATGTCTCGTGTTGAGCAACTTGCTCAACACGAGACATTGCTCAGAGCAACTCATCCATCGTCGTGGACGTCTGGTGAGAAGGTGGGACCGTCCCATCTCGGTTGGATCATTGATGGCCAAAGCGGCTTTAGCAGAGCCGGTGCTTGGCATCAGAACAGCAAAGCATCGATTTCTACCAATCAAACGACGGGCTTGAACCTTCGCGACCTCCTCACCTGTTACATGCACTTCTGGAGCGCATTTTGGCGCTTGTGGATGGCCGATGGAGTGGCTGGACACCGGACCCGAGCGCGAGGCGTGGCTGGCGCTCAACTCCTGTGAGACTGCCGATGAACTGCTCCAGTCGCTGCTGTCGATGGAGGACGAGCTCACGCTCCGCAGCCCGCGACTGAAGACTGAGCCGCCGCGGTTCACGCCGGTGGATGAGGAAGCGAACGAGAGCGACGCAAGCGAAAGAGTGGCGGCAACGAATAAACGGAAGCGACACCCGACACCATGCAGAAGGAAGCAGACTCTCGACGAGTTGCGTCAGACCGCGCGTGAGTGTGAGGCGTTCCTCACGGTTCTCAAAGAGCGACAAAACAAATCCGGATCACGACCGAATCAGCAGTCGTCGGCTCCAGTGAACGGCGGCGCGATCGTGAATGCTCAGCAGATCGTTGCGTGGAAAAATATCGCCTCGCGCCAGTACCGGTGGCGCCGAGAAAGCGAGAAGACTAACGAGCAGCTACGAGCGACGTTGAGTGAACAAGCGAAGATCATCGAAGGTCTGGAGCGGCTGCTCAAGCGCAGTAGCAGTGTGGTATGTACAGGTTTGAGATACTGTGGACGCTGAAAGCCATAGCTCACATCATTTTCCTGGGAATCGTGCAGTTGGAGTTGACGCCGCCAATCTCTCGAAGTCTCACGGATTTGGAAGGCAGCCGCTACGCGCGGCGTGTGGACGAACTGATGAGATCGGCATCCGACATGTTCACGCACGTGAATGATATTATCATTGCAGTGCGACTCCAACAGACGCAGACGGATCCTCACGGGGTCGACTTGCCGCGGATCCTCCCGATTGACAAGACCCGCGGATACGACTTGGCGTCAACGAGCCACAGTCGCCACGTGCCATGCAGCCCGGGGACAATTGCCAATGCTCTATGGAGATATTTCGCACAGTCGAGAGGCTCATCCAGTTCCTACTTCCGCGAGGTGCGATCTATCATGTCGAATTGCAGAGGACTCAACTCACGCAAAAGTTCCACTTGTTGTCTGCCGATAGAGAATAGAAGCTTCGAGCGACGCTATTGTCAAGACCTTTCACGTGTGTTGGGATAATGCCACGGTGACCACAAACCACCGTGTGATCAACGTGACTCGGCGCATGCGCCACCCAAGCGGGGTGGAAGTCGTCGTGAATCTCGCTGATTTCGACGGGCTGGAAGCTGAAGCGACACGGAGTGGATTCCGCACGCAAGGTTGGAGTATTGTCCAGGGTGTGGCTCCGTCTTCTGAATGGGAACCGGTCGCGCTTTCTTCCGACGTGATTTTCAAGACCGTTTCCCGACCGACTCCTCCAAGTGTGGATTTGGTAACCGATGGAGGGGCGCCTGCAACGCGAGACCGCCGGCATGACCTGCGAACGCTGGTGAAGTTTACCTTGAGTCGCCACAATGAAGCCATACAGCGCGCCATCGACGACGTCATGCTATTTCCTTCCTTGCGATAAGAAGATTGAAGGATCACGGCTGAGTTTATTCATGTTGCGGATGCAGCCGTCGTGAGGCAAACGTGTCGGCTATTATGCATTGTATGGTAAAACTAGTAGACCTCCAGTGAAGCGGTTGGATCCACGGCGTACTTGTGCTTGTTGCGTTCGAACAGACCCACCAACGCATCCACGTACAACGCGTGGTACTTGGCCACGTCCTCTTTCGTCGGGTGCTCGATCTTCGGCAGCTCCAACGCCTTGCCCACCACCGTGATGAG
>JAADXN010000647.1:0-18243 GCA_023337875.1 Pythium apleroticum | reverse complement strand
GTTTGGGCTTCTTGGTGGGGGAATACACTTATTATTGGCTCAATTTGATATTTTACGGATACCCGCAAAACGCAATAATACATTATTAAATAAATACAATCCCGTAATAAGTGGATTTTATTTATTTCTGCAGACCTCTGCCACAAGCCACTAGAGTACAATCCCCGCGACTTACACTTCGTGAACGTGGTGGCGTCTTCACAGTAGCCCTGTCCTCGAAGGCCCGTTGGGATGTAAACGTCCACCGGTGGACACTGCTTCAGCGCTGCCAGCAGCGTCTCCTCGTCCATCGTCCGGTTCAACAGTGCATTCATCCACGACTCGTCGGAATCTACTCGCCCATACTGCCACAGAATCACGCTCTCGGGATTGGCTGTGCAGGCGCGTTGGAGCGCGCCGAGGTGTAGAATGTCGTGGCGAGAAACTTGAGTCGACCAGTCGACGCCGAAGATCTCGTCTGGGTACACGTTGGCGTCTTGATCCGTCAGGGCATCAGTGCCCAGTTCCAGCAGTCTGGTGGTGATCGTATCCCCCTCATGATGTTCGAGGGAAGTCGCCACAGTCGCGGTTAACAGTTTTGACGATGACGGGCTTTCTTCGCCGCGTAAGTTGCTCGTTGGTTTTTGCGGTCGGAGGAAGTTGATCTCGTAGCCCACGAGCGTGAGCCACGCCGCCAGCACGACGAGTATGAGCACCAGCACGAGCACACTGAACACTCGCCGCCCGGGCAGTGACGACAACCGGCCACGAAGCGGTCGCACAGGCGCTGATACGTGGCCATTCAAAGGCGCGGTCGGTGCTGCTGCTTCCTCTTCTTCTTTTTTGTCTGCCATCGTGGCTTGCAAAATGGATCCACGGCAGGGGTAGAAAGCTGGACTCCCCCCCCCCCGACCACCTCGATGCAAACAGCTCCAGATCGGAATCACAAAGAGGGGGTCACGAGTGCACTGGCGTCGAGTGCGCGGAGAAGAAGTCGCGCAAAACAACCGTCGTGTGAAATGCAATCTTCGCACGATTTTACCGGAAAAGTAGTTTTTGATGAAAAAATACTCGAGTGTGAACTTCACGCCAGACAGATCGACGCGACGCGACTGCAGTGCACACGTCTGGTTGATTTGGTTGATCTCGTCCTTGCCTTGACGAACTGTCCACAAGCGCCCGATGCACGTTTTCCTAATATCCAACGAACTATGTAATAATGCCGTTAGTGTCCATGTTTTGCTAAAACTCGTTTACCAACGCTAAACCGTATTTGACGTCTTGCCCCAACCAACCAAGCAGTTGGAGCGTGACCCAAAGCACAGCAGCAGTGCTTCCGGTTTTCGATTACCACCACTTGTAAGCTGGAGATGTGTGACTCAGCTCAGACTTTTATCTCTCTTCTTTTCCAGTACTGAACTCCGGATGGCACACTCGGACCCAGGCCGGATCTACTGCAAGGAGTGCGGACGTAGACACCTGGAAAGGCTGCAATGGTTGCGGCTGTTCAAGACATGAGTTGCTTGCCTCGTCAAAGTGAGAACTTCGCGGAGAAATGGGCATTAAAGCGTTAGCGTCTTCGTTCGCACCCACAATGGCATGAGATTTTCTTTACGATCGAGGGTGTTCAGTCTCAGGCGGCCCTGCCATGAGAGCGTTCAGCTGGGCTTGCAGACTGCGTTGCATCATGCGAGCTTCCTCCGCTTCGTGGATAAGCGTGGCCAAGTTCACTTGTGAGTACGGCTGCAAACGCTTGACTTCCTTCACGAGCACAGTCTTCTGGGCCTTGAGCTTCTGGTTCTCAGACCGCAACGCGTCCAGCTCCTTGTCTTTCTCAGCTGCCGCTGCTGTGAGGATCTTCAACTGTTCATCGACGCGTGTGAGCTCCAGTTCGAGCAGAAGAGCTCGCTTCTCGCTTTCCGTCGTTTCGATCGACCGCCACAGACACTGCTCTTGGAACGTCGCCACCAGCCCACGCAAGCGGTCCGTCTCAGCATCCACGGGCTCGCTCTCTGCCTCATCTTCACTGTCCAGATTGAACTCGTCTTCGGCTTCCTCGTCATTTTCGTCCTCTTCGTTCTCGTCATCCGAGTTGAAAATGTCATCAAAACTGGCCTTGCGGTTGGCATGCTGGTGTTGACTCGGTTGTCTCGGCACAGCCGCTTTGGTTTCCAACTGCGTGATCGTCTCCAAGCTCGCCTTATAGATCTCGGAGGAAATCTCGAGCTCGCTTTTCGCACCTTTGAGCTCCTGTCGAACGCTTTGCAGCTCTTCCTCAAGCCCAATCTGGTACATTCACGCATCCCAAAACATGTCAGAGCACAGAAATATGGACGGCGGCCACCGATCCAGACCTACCATTTTGCTCTCCAGCTCCAAGACACGCAGATCGCTGTGGGCCGCAGTCGTCTGCCGGTCGGCATCGCGCTTGCTCTCACTGTCATCGATCCGAATGCTCTCGTCGTCGCCTTTGTTGACTGGCCATTCAGACTCTGTGGACGCCCCCAGCATCTCCTCGAGCCACGCCAACGGCTCAACATCACCGGCGGCGCCACCATCTTCAAACAGCTTCCAGAGCGCGTCGACAGCGGCGTTTGTGGCCCGGTCGTTGGCGTTGACGGACTGGACTTGGAACGTCAACTGCTTCGACAGGATACTGGCCGTGTCAGCGTTCGTCCACTCGAGCGTCACGACGCCCGCGCCTCCGGGCACAAGACACGCGCCGTGGATCCACGAATCCACGCCAGTGTACTGCGTTGGGTACTGCAGTGTGATCTGCTTGTGCTGGTCGTCCTTCGCCTCGTCACCGGTCCACGCCATGGCTTCCACCGAGTACGGATCGACGTCGGTAGAAGCGCCGCCGACGTCGCCAGACGCTTCATGCGGACGCAACACGACGGAAAAGTCAACGGTCGACTCGTCGTCCCATGCAAACTTCCACACAAGCAGAACTGGCTCCGAACCCGCGATTTCCACGTCCTCAGTGTATGAACATCCGCTGGCAATTGTCGTTTCTTGGGCCTCTGTGGCTTCTCCGCCACTGCCAGCGAGGCATCGCTCCACAATGTCGCCATTGTTTGCAGACGAGATGACGTGGCAGCCAAGGAACGCCTTCACGGCTGAAGAATGCGGTAACTGGGCAAGCGTTGCAGTGACGAACGCCTCCAGCTGCCACATCAATCGGTCCGTTTGCTGCGAGATCGAGCCGAATCGTGGCCGCGATAGCGCGTGTTCGTACTCTTCGATGATCTTCGTCACCACTGATGTTGCCGGCTGCTGAGCGGGCTTGTCGTGGCTCGCATTCGCGCTCTTCTCGAGCTGAACAAAGTCGGCAAGCGCCCGAGTGAGCCGCACGAAGCGCGCGTCGTTTGTGTCGCCGCTGTGCGGAATAAACCGCAGCACCAGCTCCACGGTGGCATAATTGAGGTCGTAGATGCCAAATCCGCTGTCGCTGCGCTCTGGGAACCCCTCTATTGCTCGCAAGAAGACCTCGATCTCCCCATTCTCCGTCTCCATTTTCGTCACGTTTGCTCTTCTTCGGTGACTGTCACAGTGTCAAGGCCGACTACAACGCGTCCTATTTTGATAATTGCTCTTTCATCCGACCGTCATGTGAAACATCGGTTAGCTCACGTTTGAGAAGTATCAAAACACGGTGGGTTGGACTCAAAATGGGTACGCAAATCTACTTGGCATGGGCGTTGGCTGGCCGCAGCATCGCGTGGAGCTCCCGCATCTTCCAGGCGAAGAACGCCGTGTCGTAGAAGAAGCTCTGGCGCGCTCGCAGTGCTCGCTTTTCTCGCTCTTGTACACTTAGCTTGGTCAAAACCTTGTCCACGGCCTCGCAGATCTCGTCTTCGTCGAAAATGGAGGTGAACCCGGGCACGTCGCGGAGTCCTTCTGGGTTGTCCGACGCGCCGCCAAGGAATAGATGCTTCAGTTGGCCGCGCTTTGCCCGAATGAGCACGCCGGAGGCCGGTGAGATCAGCTCGTTCATGGGCGGTACGTCGGTCGTCAGGATCAGTCCGCCGGCAGCCCGAGCGTGGTTGATGTAGTGGCCGTACCCCTCCATGTAGCTCGGACACAAGAAGAACGCCGTGCTGGCAATCATCGTGCCGAACTCGATAGGGTCGATGGTGGAGACGTGGAGATTGATGTTGGCGCTCTTCTTGACTCGGTCGCCGTATCTCTTCCTGTAGTCGCGGTCGTATAAAGCTTCTCCCATGTAAAAGTCGAGGGTTGGGAGATCTGGCCGCGACAACCAGCAATTCAAGATCCACCGACTGCCTTTCTCCGAACTATAGGGACACAACCACGAAAGAAAAGATGAGCGTGGTCACATACAAATGAGCTGAAGCGTGTTAGCTTTTCGTACCTGCCACCTGCGGTGTGGACAAAGGCGGGTTTCTTGAAATCCTTGGGAGTCCGCTCCTGCCAACTCGACTCCAAACTCTCGATGCCAGCCGCCGCGAGCGCATTCGTCGCCACGTCACTGGTCGTGAACCGCGTGTACAAGACCTCGGCCATGCGCGGATTGCCCTGCTGTTCGAACCACATCGCGACATATTGCGCACAAATCACAGTCTTGCATAACACCACATCGGCCTGATGGAGATGCCATGGCTGGAGCTCGGGCATTTCGATGTTCGGCATCACATAGAGCGGTTTGGACGCTGGCCAGTCGGCTTCGCCACGGAGACCGTCCCAGTAATGTTGCAGGAACACGACCGGGGTGTTGGGACACAGCTCGTGGTATGTCACCTCTTTGTTGAGCTTCTTGTCGAAGAGGCGGATCTCGAAGATCCAGCGCGAGACCATGCGGCCATGGAGATCTACGCACACGGGCATGATACGTCAGTCCACTCAACACAGACAACTCTAGTAGCTTCTCCGCTCTTACATTTCGCGAACGTTGCCGCGTCTTCACAGTAGCCCTGGCCGCGGATGCCGACAGGAATGTACACATCGACGTCGGGACACTGGCGGAGCTCTTCCAGTAATCGCTCTTTGTCGGCATCGGTGTCCGTCGTTCGATTCACGAGTCCGTCTGTGTAGGGGTCACTGTTCCACGAGCTGCCGTAGGTCCAGGAGATCGCGCTTTCCGGGTACTTGACGCACGCGCGCTGCAGTGCGCCGAGGTGGAGGACGTCGCTGCGGGGCACGTGGTCAGACCAGTTCACTGTGAAGATCTCCTCTGGGTACAGCTCGCCGTGCTCTTGCAGCATGATCTGCTCGCCTAGCCGCAGCAGCCTCTCGGCTTCACTCGGCAGCTTCTTGTCTTTGCGCGTGTGGCGGCGAGGGCTGCGAAGCAAGTGCTTGCGCACGGCCTGCGGTTGGTAGTTCAGCACGGCCATCTCCTCCTGTACGAGCCACATCCACGCGAGTACGAAGAAGAGCGCGACGCCAGCCGCCGCCACTGTGAGCGACCGCCGCGGCAGCAGCCGCCAGCGTGAAATCCAGGAAGAAGAGGCGGCGCGAGGACCCATTGTCGCTGGAATATGGAGCTCGTGCGTCAGTGGGTTCGCGATTCAGAGGACGAGGAGGGACAAATTGAGCGACAAATGTTCGCCACGGCTAACTCAAATATTGATTATCATTTACCACAGGTAGAAGGACTGCGGACAAAAGTGATTTTCGAGAAATACTGCGTACGTGTTATAACAGGATATCGGATTTCATAATCGGTCCATCCCATTGGAAGAGCGTGGATGGTTGTCACCAGTTCTTAACATGCTGTGTTCGAATTGATTTCCACAGGCTCCTCTTTGGTGAGCTCTCCATTTCAACTGTACAGTCCGCGGTCGGCATTCCCTCGCACGCGCCGCCACGCCATTGCCACACGTGCGTCGGTGAGTCTGCGGCTGCCTAGTCTCCGTCATGGCGCCGCCCAAGAAGAGCTTCTACGAGCGATTCCAGAGCAGCCACGCGCGCCGCTCCTGGCTCTCGCCCACCACCATCCTGGTCACCACGATGGTCATCGGCATGCTGCTAATGCTGTTCCAGTTCTCGCTGCTCGGCGGCCCCAAGTGGCCGCAGAATGACAGCTATTTCGCGCAGCAGGTCATCGAAGAGGACGGCGAAGTGTATCCAGAGACCGTGTTCCAGTCTAGATGGACCACGCCAGTGCCTGAGGAAGATCGCCTCCACTTGGCGCTGCTCCACGAGGCGTGTCTGACCCACAAGGAAAGCGTGATCACATCCGCGTACGGGAAGGGCGGCAAGATCGCGTCGCCCTCGACGCTCATCAACCGCGATGACCCGGATCTGATTAACAAGATCCGCCAGTGCACGGACGTGGATATCTTTCTGCCCGTTGGCATCCGCGGCCACGGCTACTGCGAAGACTCCATCGCGTACACCAAGTGTACGTTGCTACTGACCCCGCTGAGAGGAGTATTGAGTGATGGAGCGCTCTGACTGATGAACGATCACTATCATATTAGACTTGGAGGCGCGTATGCTGCCAGCGTGGGCGGTGGAGATGCAGTACGTGGACCCGAAGACGGGCAAGTCGTACTCGTACCACGATCTGTGTCCGAAGACGCCCATGATCTTCCTGAACCACTACTGGGATGGCATCCCAGACAAACCCGAGTGGCCGGCCGACAAGCCCAAGTACCTCATGCCCAACGTCGAGATGTTTGAGCTCAACGCGCAGCACTACTGGAACGTCGACGCCGTGCTGTGTAAGACGGCGATCTGTGCGCGTCGCGTGCGTGCGTGGTACCAGCAAGAAGGCAATCCGAAGAACGCGATGGTGTTCTACACTCGCCACACGACGTCGGACGTCGCGACGCTGGCGCGCCATCGTCTTGGTGCAAGTGCCGTCAAGCCGAAGGACTACTCAAAGGTCAAGTTCATTCACGCGGTAGGTACGAGTCTTCAGAAGGGCACGAAGCACGTGCTGGAATGCTGGCTCAGCCGCACGGATCTGCCCAAGCTGGATATCTACGTGAACAAGGACGTGTACGACGGCGCACTGAAAGAGCGGTTCGGCGACGCGATCAGCAAGGCGAAAGACCGTCTGCAGATGCATTTCGAACGCGTCGACGCCAACGAGTTTGGAAAGCTCACGGCCGAGAACTCGTTCTTCATGTGCACGAGCTTCCAGGAAGGGTACGGCCACTACATCAACCAGGCGCGAGCGACCGCGGCTGTGATCGTGACGACCGACCTGCCACCGATGGATGAGCTACTGTCTCCCAAGTCGGGTGTCATGGTGCCCGTGAAGCGATGGCCGATGCGCGGCCAGTTGCTTGGCGGTGACTACGAAAAGGAGCACGGCCTCAAGGGCGTCCAGGGCATGACAGCGGACATGCACTCGAAAGACATCTGCGCTGCGGTCGATAAGGTCGTGGCCATGACGCCCGCCGAGCGTCAGGCGCTGGGCGAACGCGCCAAGGCGCAGTACGACATCGACACCAACTTCTTCGCCGCCAAGATGCAGGAGCTGCGTGCGTTCGCCAAGCAGCGTCGGCGGCTCGTGCGGACGAACGCGCCAAAGTAGGTTGCCGTCAAAAGGGCATCGGCGCAAGTATTCTGGCTTTAGACATTTGTTTAGATGGCGTTTAACACACACAAGTTCATCACCGAGACGCCTGAGGTGTTGCTAATTCGTTCTATAACTTCTATGATCAGGCGCGTTAGCTTGCTCCGCCTACGAGGATGTTCTCAGATTGGACTGCAGCGAGGGAAGACCCAAGTCCAGCCGCAGATCGTCCATCGCACGGGCGAAGAACACCGTGTCGAAGAAATACTGCTGGCGGGACCGCTCGGCGCGCTGCTCGCGTTCCGCTGGCGTGAGCTCGTTCATCACCGTATCCACAGCGTCACATACGTCACTACCACCGAACTGGGCGATGAATCCCGTCACGTTCTTCAGCGCCTTGGGGTGCTTGCCGTTGCCGCCAAGAAACTGGTACTCGTTGCCCACTCCACGGGCATGAATGAGCACACCGGACGACTCAGTCACGAGCTCATTCATCGGTGGGACGTCCGGAGTCAGGATCAATCCACCCGACGCGCGTGCTTGGTTGATGTAGTGGCCGTAGCCTTCTTGCAGACTCGAACACATGAAGAACGAGCTCTCAGCGATCAACTGGCCGAACTCAAGCGTGTCCATCTTGGTTAGATGCAGCCGTAAGTTCTTGGCGGCCTCAATACGCTGCATGTATCGCTTCTTGAACCACTCGTCGAACAAATCTGGACTCATGTACATGTGAATGGTGGGCAGGTCCGGTCGCCTGAGCCAGCAGTCGAACACTCGCGCCGAGCCTTTCTGGATACTCGTGCCCGCCGTGTGCACGAACGTCACGTCCTTGAAGTTTTTGGGCGCGATCGCGTCACTCGGCAGCTCCGCGCGCACGATGGACGACACGTCGGTGGTCGTGTGGCGCGTGTACAGCACCTTGGTCTGTCTCGGGTTGCCGTGGCGCTTGAACCAATCCTTCAGGTATCGCGTGCACACCGCCGTCTTGCACAGCACATAGTCTGGACGCCAGTAGTGTTCGCCCTGCAGCTCGTGCATCTCGAGGTTCGGCATGAGCAGCATCTTCTTCTCCGCTGGCCAGCTCGGGTCGTCCGGCATTTCCTCCCAGTAGTGGTTGAAGAAGATCATCGGCGTCTTGGGACACAGGTCGTGGTACCCGACCTTCTTGCCCAGCACGGGGTCGAAGATCTGCATGGTCTTGATCCAGTACGGAAGCATTCGCGCGCGTAAATCTACAGTCGCACTATCAGAGTCACCCATCCATCCAGCTCGTCAGTCCAACAGCTCCAACAGACACTCACATTTCGTGTACACGGCGGCGTCCTCGCAGTACCCGTTGCCGCGGATGCCATTCGGGATGAACACGTCGACGTCCGCGCATTGCCGCAGTCGCGCGAGCAGATCCGGGTCGCTCTCGTTCACCAGCGCGCGCTCAATAGGAACGCGTCCGCTGCCAATATTCCACGGGATGACGCTCATCTTGTAGCGCATGCAGGCCTTGTGGAGGCGCCCGAGGTCCAGGCGGTCGGCGATCGACACCTTCTTGGACCAGTCCGTGGCGTAGATCTCCTCTGGGTAGTGGACATACTCGCCGCCTGAGAGCGGGCCGTCGGCCACGTACCGTGGCTCTTCAGCCGGCAGCTCTGATTGGCTAACGGCGTCAAATTCGCGCGAGAAGGCGTACAAGGCCAGCAGCACCATGCCCACGAAGCCCACGACCAGCGGGTTCGGCCGGAAGCCGCGCGGTGCGTCGTTGCGGTCCATGGCGCTCGAAAGATGCACGCGAATGCGACGATGGTGATGTGGCTCACGGCGCCAAGTCAGGACAGACGCTGCTTGGGAGAGGACGTTTGCGTCCAGAAGGCACAGGAGTTGAGCGGTTTTAGCGGAGCCAAATGACCAGCTGATCGGTTTTTTTTTACGGTTTTAAAAACCGACGAAAGGGTCTAGCTGTGTAGCCTACTGAGTTAGAGGAGGTTTCGCTTCGTGCCCTAATATAGGCGAAAGCGGGTGTTAGGCGTCTAGTTTAGGGGGTGTATGTCGCAGTGTAGGTACCGGTACCAGTAGGGGAAGGGCGCTGGGATTGTTGAAGGGATGTGACATGCATTCTGACGTAATGACCGCGAGCGCATCACACGCGGGTTTGCTCGACTGGGCTGGGCCGACGTTCTCAGAGCAGTTTCTTTCGAAGACCCACGGTGCCCAACTTTAAACGACCTTCGACAATAGATTTGGCTCAACAATGCTGTTTTCACAAGTTTATCTATTTTCAAAGTGTTTTGTTGGAGCTTTCATGAAAATCATTCTCAACTTGGGAGGGTATATAGGTTCTCGTGGGTAGTTCCAGTGTCCCTTTCCCACGCTGTCGTCCAATTGTTCCAGCAAACCCACTCACTCTTGCTGCACCAGCTGCCCAGTCGCTCGTCTCTATCCGGAGAATTTTCTCCAGCTCGCTGGCGAGACGCCGCGTTTCAACACCCTCAAGTCGCAACCACCCGATCCTTCTGGAAGTCGAAACACATGAAGATTCGCGAACGACCACCATTCCTGGTTGCTAGATCTCACCCTCGCTACGCTGCTTGCACCAAGTCGACCGCGGCCCTTCCCTTCCCAGCCAGCGGCTCAACCGTCGGTTCTCACAAGCAAAGGAACCGACGGGTTGGTTGCACGGAGGAAGCAACGCCAACGAGGACGCTATCGGAAGCAGGAGCCATCGCCAACTCCTCCGCTTCACGCCACCTCGTCTCTCTCTCTGTCTCTGGGTGCGACAGTCGAGATCTCGCCTCGACCATCGCGATCCGATTCCGATCTGTCCCAGTCAGGCAGTCGACGTGACGTCTATCGGGTACATTCCTTTCGCTTGCTCACCCAAGCTCCCCTCCTCTCCCCTCCTCTCCTCCTCTCCTCTCCTCCAAGCGCGCGCGCCTCGAAGCAATTCGAGTCGTGGGCGTGTATTTTCGGGACCGTCGCTGATCCCAACCCTCTAATCCCATCCATCTCTGGACGCCGGACTCTGGATTCCCCGGACTCTGGACGCTGGACGCTGGATTGATTCTCCGGACGGACGCTGACATTTCTGCGACGTGTGAGCAGCTCACCATGCCTGCCGTCGCGTACGAGCCGCGCCCGTCGAATGGCGGTCTGCGATCCACGACGTTTCTCCACACAACGCCGGCCGTGTCGCCGCTCGAAGTCGCCAGTCTGAAGAAGGTCTCGCGCCTGCCACCGCGCCACCGCAACAGCAGCGCCGACCTCACCTCGGCTCCGACCTCGACCTCGTCGACGTGTTCGACGGCCTCCACAGTGTCGTCGGCGGCGCCGTCGTCGTCATCCTCGGTCGCTGGCATCAGCATCATGAAGCCCGTGAAGTCGGCATCCAAGAAGTCGTCGTACCAGCGGAGAAAGGCCAGTCTGGACTTCATGGTCGACACGCCCTTTGAAGCCCACCTGGAAGACATCTACGCCGGCCGCGTCGACGTGGACGACGGCCTCGCGTTCTTCGAGTCGCACGGCTACTACGACGTCAGCGACGCCAACACGGTGGCCATGTTCCGCCAGAACTTCGGCATGAAGAAGCAGTTCTGGGACGGAAACGACCAGGAGCTGGTCTTCTACGAAGAAATGAACCTCGACACGGTCGACCTCGCCGGCCTCCAGGTGCTGAGCGTCGGTGCGCTGCTGTCCAAGAACGTCACGCGCCGCCGCACGACCAGCGGCCGCTTCCAGCTTCTGGATGACCAAGGCAACGAAGTCGACGCCGAGGCCCATTACGAAGCCGAGAAGGAGAAACGCATGAAGCTCAAGCACCTGGAAATGGACGACGACGACGTGGCTGACCTCGCGCAGGAGCAGATCGTGCTGGCCAAGGCCATCACGGTGATCCGCACGGAGAAGACGCGGTTCCGCAAGTACTTTTACCAGGCCTGCAGCGACGAGATGAACCGCGCGACGACGCAGCAGCGCGTCGTCGTGCCGCAGCCGTCGCCGTCGTTGAGCATCCAGCTGCCGCCGTACTCTGGGTATCTGTACATCCTCAAGGACACGATCCCGCACTTGTTCCGCAGCTGGCACAAGCGCTGGTTCTTCCTGGACTTCAACACGGGCATCGCGCAGATGTACAAGCGCAGCTACTGGAAGAGCGCGCGCGGCTCGCTGGACATGCGCAGCGTGATGAACATCACGCGCATGAACCAGAGCGACATCTGCATCCAGTGCTTCGACGGCCGCAGCATGCTGTTGCGCTCCAAGGTCGGCACGGCGGACGCCGACCTGTGGATGAACGTGCTGCAGTTTGCGCGTCGGCAGATGGGCAACGTCGTGGCGTCGCCGAACGTCGTGCCGCAACTGCCGCCGTCGACCTCGACAGAGACCACGATGACCCAGATCACGACCACGACGCTGTCGTTCAGCGGCGCGGCCTCGGGCACCAACAGCCTGCTCGTGTCCACGAAGGTGCGCGCGCAGAACGAGCGCAGCGTGCTGGACATGATGGCCGTGGTGCTGCAGACCAAGACGACGTCCTCGTCGAACTCGATCACGGCTGCGTGAGCGAGCGAGACTCGCAGGATGTCTCTGGACCCGTGCGTGCGTGTGACCGCAAGTGTTTATTATTGTTGAGGCGACGGTGCTGTGTCGTTTGAGATGGTGACGAGAGAAGCCTTCGAGGACTGCGGTGCCGTGGCTTGCACATATTATATGGAAGTGAAGACCCACCCCCTTCCCGAGACCAAGACGACGAAGATGAAGATGATGACATGACGAAAACAATATGAAGACGATCCAAGAAAAGTAAACAACGCGAAGCACTCGGGCTTCGTCCAGCATTACTACAAGAACAACAAGACTCAAGACCCGCGGAGACGCACGGGGCGCCCCCTCCCTGCCCTGGGCGCCGCCGCCCTTGATGTGAAGAAATATGAAGACCCCCACTCGGCCCCCTCAGATATTGGCGTGTTTGAGACCGAGTACCAACCAACCAACCACAAAAGGAGAAACAACGACTGTGCATGACGAGAAACGAACGATACGGAAAACAGAAGACGAGAAGAAAGAACGAGAAGACGTGAGTGGAGCCGCCCCCACCTTCAGCGTATCGAAACAAGCAGACACGCGTTGCATGTCGGAGAGAGATCAAGGAACGACCGACCGATCAACCCCCTTCGTTCTCCAGTCGAGCGCCCCACAGGCGGAAGTGAGGAGCTGCCTGTGCGTGGAGCTCTTGGAGAGCACCCAATTCTGGTGATCCGGGGCCTGTGGCCGTGTGCCGCAGGCCTCGCCATCATAATAAACTTATTTGTTTGGCACCGTGAACAATGATCTTAGTTTATTCGATGGGACGCTGCGGCAGACAGAGGTTGTAGAAGCTGTTCTTGGCGAACGTCGAGGCCTTGCGCCAGCCACACGGCACGGCCTTGTAGCCCTCCAGTGGCATCGTCTTGGTCTGGATCGTAGCCAGGTCCTCAGCGCCGACGTAGTGCGGGTCCAGGATCAGGAACGCACAGTCTCCCGACGAGGCGTTGTAGTCGATGCCCAGCAGCGTGAACGCGAGCTGGCCGCCGCCCATCATCACGGGCGTGCCCTGGGTCTCGAAGTGGTGCTTGAGCTCCTGGGCCTTCTCCACAAGCTCAGGGCCGCTGGACACGTTGAGCGTGCGGAACGAGACGCCGAAGACCTCGTCAAGCACGAAGCCGACCTCCATGCTGCCGATCCACTCGCGGGAGCCGACGAACGCCGCCGGCTTGTCGCCGATCTTGACCAGCGTCTGCTGGATCTCGCGGTGCGAAAGCGTCGGCGATTGCGTGTACTGGTTCCAGAACAGCCACGAGGCGAGCGTCTGCAGCGACCGGTACGCACAGCCCCAGCCCTTGTCGTTCATGGCTTGCTGCATGTAGTGGTAGTAGCCGTAGAAGCCATCGACGAGGTACTGGGTGCCGTTTGGGACTCCGGACGGCGGGATCCCTTCGTGGACGTTGAACAGCACGTCGATGTCCGCCAGCACAGCCGCCTTTGCCACAAGTGAGCACCGCGCAGGATCGAAAAGAGGCCGCGACGGAGGCTGCAGGAGCGAGTCGGCGGTCGCAGTCGCGGCGGTCTTGGAGAGCGAGAGGTCGCCGTTCGCAGCAGGCACTGTGAGCGGAAACGCGGCGCCAAGCAGCCCAAAGTGGTGCGACTGCAGAGAGGCAGCCGAATTCGTCCACAGAGATTCCAGGCGCGAGATCTGTCGACCAATACACAACAAAATGTGAGCTCTACGTCGACAACAGCGCCAAGGTCTCACATGGGTGGCTGTCTCTTTCGTACCTGCTTGATGAGCTCTGATCGCAGCGCCTGAATGAGCTCCGCCACAGACGCCGTCTGAGGAACGACGACCAGGGCGTCCACGTGAACACGCGTCGTTGGCAGAGCAGACGTCGTCGACTTCCATGTAGGGATCTCCACAGTCGGCGCCGTCACTGCCGTCGTCGGCTGCGTCGTGAACGCCAAGCTCTGCAGTAGCTCCACGTGGGCGATCTCTCCGTACTCCAGAGTCTTCAAGTACGACGGTGCAGCGTTCTTGTCGGGCTCCGAGCTGAGAAAGTCGCTCGTTTTGCTTCCCTCGTCGCCAAGAGGCTGCTTGGTGGTCTCCCACGCGTCGTACATGGCCTTGGCCTTGTTCTTCTTGGACTTGTTCGACGTCGTGGCGGCCTCTGCAGCACGCTTCTCCGGGATCTTCACAAGCGAAGCCAGCGCAGGAGGCTCACGCTCATCAGCAGAGGTCTTTGCAGCCACGTACGCACCGCGAGCGTTGAAAACTGCCTTGGAATCCTCCGGAAACTGGAAAAACAGACTCGTCGAGTGGTCGTTCTCCAGTTCCTGACGCAACTTTGTGAGCTGCTCGCGCGACGCCGCCTGGACGCTGCAAGACGAGCGCAGCAGCAGACTGTCCGTCGCAGCGATGAAGTCGCTGGCGTGGAGACAGTCGACGATCTCCAGCGGCTGCGCGGAGGACGAGGAGCCGTCGAACAAGTGCAGACGCTTGGACTCGTGCACGTACACGAGCGCCACAGGCGCGACCGCCGCGTCCACGTGCTTCTTCACCAACGCTACAGCAGAGAGAGCATACCCACGGTTACATGAGTACTCGTTGGATATAAGAGGAGGGTTACGGATTGCACGGGATCGTACCTGCAGCCTGGGCGGCCTCGTCGTCTTCGGCCAGCGAGCTATCGCCCGACGCCCACACGAGCAACGAGCCGACTGGCGAAATGCCACCGGGCAAGTGAGGCAGCACAGCGTCACTACATCACAGACCGATCATCAGTAGGAAGAGAACGAGGCGCCAGTGAGCATGGGCCACGTACCGCTCGTCGCCGTCGCGCAGAACGCCGAACACCATGACGACGTTCTCGTCACCGGCCGCGTCATTCGAAACGCCGAGCAGCAGACCGTGCGTCACGTGGGCGGCGGAGCCACTGGCGTCGTCCTCGCGCACTGCGAAGCGCTGCAGCGCACGCACGAGCGTCGACGGCACCACGCCCTTGAGACCCATGACTCTGCTGGATCGGGAAGGCACCCACTTGACCTCGTGACCGCAACAGCTCCGTCCACCATCATATTTGATATCAATTTATGTAGATGTGAGCTGTGACAGTGTGTGGGTATAAATTCAATATCAGCCAATAGAATGAACTAAATCCAATTTACAGCCAATGAGAGTGGCAATATTGTTTGCGGCTGCCACCGCCAAACAAAAGCCCCACTGGGAACGCCACACGACAAGACCGACTCTGACGACATCATGGCGATGATCCGGTGCGTGTCTTGGCGTCGTGTATGCCCATCTCTGTGAGTCCACTGACCCTGCGTGTGTATGTATTCCCCAGATCTCTGACGCGCCAGCTCGCTGGCCTCGCCGTGGCCTCGCAGCCGCGCGTTGCCGCTGCCGCCGCCATGCAGACGCGCACGATCCGCACGTTCCCGGGCCTCGTGACGCCGCTTGCGCGTCCTGCGGCCTCGCTGCTGAACGGCAACGCCATCACGCAGATGCAGATCCGCGAGATGGGCACCAAGTACAAGCTCAAGTCCAAGTCGGCGGTGAAGAAGCGCTTCAAGGTCAACAGCAACGGCCTCGTCAAGCGCGCGCAGGCCAACAAGCGACACATTGCGACCAAGAAGACCCGCGAGCGTATCCGCCGTCTCGGCAAGCCAGTGTACGTGGAGGGCAAGCTCCGAAAGAACATTCTGGCGATGCTGCCTGGCCGTCTCTAGGAGAAAGGCGGTCAGTAGCGGATAGAAGAAGATGCGAGGAGCAGTGCGATAATCCATCAGTAGAAACGGACCCGAAAAATCGATCACGCGTCGCACCACGAGAGACAAATGCCAGGGGATGTACATGTACTAGGGCGCCGCGAAGACAGCGAGGAAGACTATCTCCTGGAGCTCGGTAAGCCGCATGAAACGATTAGGATCGTCGCCGCCTTTCTGAGGTGAACTCGGAAGAACGTCTCCGCAACTGATGTCTGGTATCGCGTGGCGCGAATGCAAGCAGTTCCTGATGCAACAGAGCGCCTGCTCGTTGATCTCGCGTTGCTTCGACTGCTGCGCGGCGTTTTCGAAGGCCGAGAGCAGCACTGGCAGCTTGACTTCCCCGATTCGGCCGCGGTCGATAGACGTGAAGAGCTCCTCCACGACATCGAAGAGCTCTTCAAGCAGCGCGCACACTTGAACGCCACGCTGGAACTCCTTCAAACGCACTTCACTGGAGGTGGATGATAGCGCGGTTGATCGTAACGCGTCGAGCACGCGGTGTCGGAGGTGCAAAGGGAAGTCGCCACATAATGCTGCGAGAACTTGGTCATAATCGGCTCTGGAGACAGCAAGAGGACCTGCTGGGCCCTAGAGAGCCGCATATACGAAGCTTGAGCCTGCGAGTATGTCACTCATTGTGGTGGACGGTGGCTGTACCGTTGTGTTGAGGAGCGATGGGTCGCCCTCCGATCTGCAGCTCAAGAGCCGGAAGGCACGGTACACAGTGTCGGGAAACGCAGAGCGATGCGGTGGGCAGCCACGGATCAAGCGTACGCAGCGAACCACACGAGAGCTGCCTGTGTCAAAGCTGAAAGAGAGGCCATCAGCTACAAGAAGGATGCATCTCAAGCGTGAAATGGACGAACTGGTGGGCGAGAAAGGCGACAGGAATGGCCGGATGGGCTTCAAGCAGCGCCGCGACGGCAGTTGTGAGCATCTCCTTCGCGCCAGATCGAGCTTCAACACCACACACAAGGACGTAGGATTAGTCAGGTGAAGCGCGCGTGCGCTGAAGCCATGTGGTACCCAGGTAATCGTCGCCCATTATCCTTTCTCCTTTCTAGTTTTCTTGGTGGGTGTGTCTCTTCATGGGCGCCAGCTTCACTGTCACTACCGGTACACTTCCCAGCTGTCACTCTGTTGAAACAAATGATATAGACGCTGATTGGTCAATAAATTGGATCAAATGTAGCCATCACTTGATTGTACAACCTCAATTCCTGAGGTTTTTTTGCTCGAAGTTCATCCCACAGGTCTCAGCTAAGTTAACGCGAATCGAGAGGAGCAATGGGAGTGATGGTCCGCCGCACCTCTCAGGCGAAAGTACGGAGCTCCTCGGGCGTGGCATTCCCATTTCCAGTTTCGCGTCCGTCCCCAGTCTCCAGTCTCCGGTCTCCAGCATCCAGACAGCCACACAGACGCCCAACCAGACTCCGACGACCCTCATGAGCCTCTCGTCTTCAGCCGCCGCGCCGTTGACTGGGCCGCCAGCCTCCCCTCCTCCTTCTCCTCCTCCTCCTCCTCCTCGTGCGTCGCCTCCACCGCCGGCACCAGCGCTGCCTCCTCTGCGAGTCCTCGTCAAGCCAGAGCCAGGCAGCCAGCACGGGTCGCAGTGGAGTAGCGACGGCCGCAGCGCCACTGCTGCAGAGGCCCCGCCGCTACTGGCCTACAGAATGTCCATCGCGTCCCTCGTGGGGAAGTCGACCGACGCCGGCCACGACCACGACCACGCTATCGAGCTCAGCGCCAGCAGCGACGGCGACGACAGCTCGTCGTCGTCGTCCCTGTCGCTATCGTCGGACGCCGACACCAAACGAGTGTCGACCCCGCGTACGCCTCTGCACCGAGTGACGCAGGACAACTTCCGCCGTTTGTGGCTCAAGCGTCCGTCGTCGCGGATCTACCCAGACTCGCGGATCTACCCAGACGAAGATGACCACGATGACTTCTACAGCGACAGCGACAGCGACAGAGAGACGGAGACTGAATCGAAGTCTCCGCTGCAGACGCCGCCGCTCAAGCAGCTCAAGACGGCGCAGCGCGTGTCAGCCACGACCAATACCAAGCCCAAGGCCAAGTCCAGCAGACGAAGCATCAAGGCGGCGGCCAAGGGGACCATGGTCGTGTACCAGCCCACGTGTCTGGACCACCACAACGACGCCCACCAGGAGAACCGCGCTCGCCTCGGCGCGCTCTGCGGGCCCGACGGCATCCTCCACAAGCCGCGCTTCCGCTCGCTGCGGTGGGCCAACCTCCGCGAGCTCCGGCCAGCACGTCTCAGCGACATGCTGCGTGTTCACTCATTTCAGTACATCCAGCATCTGGAGAAGCTGTGCGCCAGTCTGCCACCGCAGACCAAGGCGTGCTCCGTGGGCACGTTCTACAGCGATGACTGCTCTACTGAGACCAAGGAAGACGACGTGGAGCTCTTCCCGAACGAATGGCTACAGACCAAGCACGCGCAGAAGGTGTACGCGGCCAAGAACCCG
>JAADXN010000646.1:0-18252 GCA_023337875.1 Pythium apleroticum | reverse complement strand
GTCCACGGACGCCTCAGCGTACGCGTCCATGGGCAGCAGCGTCGGAGTCCACATGGGACGATACAGCGCGAGCGCGATGCAAGGTATGGAGCCGTCGATGCCGCCGCCTCCACCGCCACCTCAATCACACCCACACCAGCAGCTCGGTGACAGTCACGGCTTTGCCTCTCAGATGCCTCAGATGATGATGGCGTCTGAAGGGATGATGGCGCTTCCAGCTTCCCACGCCATGGCAGCTCGGGCATCAAGCAGCGCTTCCCCGTACCAACTGAACGCCGCAGCACTGTACAACCAACTCGCTCTCCAGAACAAGTCGACGGGTGGACGAGCGAGTATGTCGTCCCAGCAAGCAGCCGCCTTCCACCCCCACTCCGGCAGTGAAGGGGATCTGCACTCGTTGGGATTCGCCGCGGCTTCGGGAATGATGGCGCACGGAATGCAGCAGCGCGTCCAGCACCAGCCGTCCCCATATTTCTTCGACGCCGACCTCTCGAACAACGGTCTCGCCTCAATGCAGGGCTCACAGTCCCAAGGTCCCAACAGCCGCACCAGCAACGCCTCGCATCTCGGGAACTCGACCGCCGTGTGAGAACCCTGGACGCTCTGCATTGATCGAGTGATACGTGTACATGTCGAAGATCTGCTTGGGTTTGAACAATCCACCCTAAGGTAGCTTTCGTGTCTATCATTGCTAATGCGAACATGTATGGAATCGTTCTAGGAATGCCCTGGAGACTGACGCGAGTTCCACTTTGGACAGCTCTCGTCGGTCTTCGAGGGCTGGATCGATGCTCGCTGTGAAAATCCGGACCGAAGGATGCTCCTGGCGGACGCGCGAGACAACTTCCGGCGATATGAAGAGCGAAACGAGTGATAGTCTCACTTGCTGGACACCGCAACCACGCAGTGTGCGGATCACAGTGCAAACCAAGTCGACTGAGGATGTGGCCAGGTCGAGCAGCGCGACATCGCAGTGTTCTAGCGACGCTGAGTCGTGCTGTAGGCGCTCGACACGTCCGTGGGCACCAGGCAAAGGCCAGAAACTGGTCGAGTGGTAGTGGGGCTCGATATCACGGAAGGTCTCGAGGACGACGCTACCCTTGCGTTCGAGCGAGACCACATAGAGTGGTCTGGATACCAGTGGATCACTCAGACTCGGAAGGCTCTCTTCGAGGAGAAGCCGCATCGCACGCGAGCAGCATCGTCGGAAGTGTGGCTGTGAGGTCTCTCGGTTGCGAATCGTCGTCAGCAGTAGCGACAAAGCACGCGACTTGACTTCCAACACGACGCTTGGCGCAGGAAGCATACGCATTGCCGCAGTGTCCTCGTCGCTGAGGTTGTCGGCGCTCTTGGGCAAATCCAGCGAGGATGGAGACTGTGTCCGCTCTTCTGAGACCGTCGCCGCCAGCATCAGTTTGCGACGGCCTCTCTTTGGGTGGAGAGACAGTGGGTTCTCGTCGTGCCTCGCCCACACGGCCTGCCGCCGCTTGTACAAGTTGCAGATCGTGGAGCGACTGACACGAAACTCCTTTGCGAGAGATGCCTGCTTCTCGCCACTGGCGAGCCGCCACAAGATGGTTCGGCGGTCGATCTCACGGAGATACCGCGAAGACTTTGTCGTCGTGGCTTGCGTTGCGTCACTGACCTTCGGTGGTATGTTGGAGCCTCTTAGGGCTGTAGAGTTCTTGGCACCATCTCCCTCTGTGGTGAGCGGCTGCGCGTCATGATCCGATACAACGTCCATGTCGGAGACGGTTGAGCTTGGAGATGAGAAGGATCCGTTCTGGTCGTACTGGTTGTGTCGCGTGGGACTCGCATGCTCCAAAGAGTCAAGCCGACGGCGGTGGAGTTGAGCGAACCCGTCAAAACTGTGCTGACATTGATCGTGTCGAACACCAAAGTGGCTGCTGCCATGATACTGAGGCAGCGGATGCACGTCTTGCAGTGGAGACGCATCTTGGCTCAGTCGAGTACTCGGCAAGTCCGAGAAGACAGCGGTCCGAGGTCCGCAGAAGCTGTGGGCTCGCTGATCTTGGCGAAGCTCTTCTTGCTCTCGTGGGAAGTCCGTCAGGCCTGTGCGGCTGCGACTGTTGTCTGACCAGTGAATGGATCGGGTCGAAGAGGAATGTCCGTTGGTGTGGAGCTCAGAACTCGAACTCGGAAACAGATCAACGATACCAGGGGAGTTGGCCGCTTGGCTCTGGTGATGAGGATCCCATTTTCCGACTGATGGCTGCATTGGAACGTACATGAGCGACACCGCAATTGTAAGATACTTGACGGATGACTCGACGCGACCGACCTTCCAAATCACCGACGCGTGGGGCGGGCCATGGACACACTGGACTTCGAGGACGCAAAAAGAAGAGTGAGGGGGTTGGGAGGCTCACACTAGCATTCACCCATACACGGATACATACATGGCACTGACGAGTAGCTGGTGTCCAGCGTTTCGTCGTCTCGTCCGTCATTGTGGAACACCAACAGCTCCCCCTCGCGTCTGTTCGACAGGCTCCTCCGCGAACCCCTCGTGGCTGGGCTTCTTCCGACCGAAACGCACTGGATCCGACTCGTCTTTTTCTCTTTCGTTCGCTCTTTCTCTGCACCGCCGTTTTGCTGCAAGCATTGAAGCTGTGGTGTGCTTCGCGCAGCTCTGAGACGCTTCCTTCGAGTCGCCGAAAAACCCGCTTCACATGTTCTCCGCCTATTAATACGTAGGTATACCGGCTCCGCGATGTTGGAATAGTCCATCACGCAACACAACCCGTCGCATCATAAACAAAATGAGCGAATGCTTGTTGGATTTTGTCAGGACAAACATCAAGATCTTTTGGTTCAAGTGGCGCTGGCGTACGCGCTGGCAAAACGCTCTCTCCGAAAAGATCGCTGGTAATCCAGCCAAGAGATGGGCAATACTCCACACAAGCTCTTGTCGTCGCTTCTTGATATTTTGAAGAGGTTATTAGATTATAGTGACCAAGAATATAACGAATTAGGGTTCATGTTGAGCCGTCTAACACAGATATTAGGTTTCGTGTGCTTGTGCTTATGGGGGAACGATCTCAATGGTGGCAGGTGCATGCGTTACTTCACGACGCGAAGCGCCACGATGTGTGGTTTCTATTTTGTCACGCTTTGGCAAACCTGTGAGCATGTGGATGACAAGAGTGCTGCGGCTCACTGGCACTAAATCATTTCCAGCGATCTGTTCTCTTCTGCGCCGGCTCACATCGGATTCCGGTGTGAGCCGGCGCAGAATCTTTGGATCTACAAGACGATGCGATGAAATGAGGTCTATTAGTCTGCTCGTGTAGAGTCCAATAGCCGGACCGATGCCCCTTTAAGAACTGAGGCTACGTAACTAGATGTCTAGCTTGCCAGTGGAGGAAGTCGTTCGCGAGGTGGCTCGCAATGCCCGCGTGTGCGGAGTGCGCCGTCGGGTGCACAACGGAACTGGAGGCTTCGTCGTCCATCGCCACGTTGGCGACAGCGTCCGCCATGCAGTTAAAGGCGCGGCCGTGGTGGGTCCAGCTAAGGACCTGCAACGAGTCTGCGAGACGCCTGGCGGGTGCGTAGAGCTCGAGAAGAGCTGGGCTTCGCGGGGGGCGATAGCGTTCCATTTGGTCGAGGATCAGTCGACTGTCGCCGACAACGTGGAGAGGTCGCCACCGGCGGGCGCGCGCCATGGTGAGACCCGTGAGCAAGCCCTGGTACTCCGCTTGGTTGTTGGTGGCCGCACTGCCCAGCTGGATCTACAAGACGCCGAGATCGCGCAGGTCTGCCCCACCGCAAGTGAAGAACTGCGCGGAGAACCTCAGCAGAGCAGGAGGAGTATCTCTCTTTTGCCGAGTGTCTGTTGAAGGGCACGCTCAAGAAGAAGTCTAAGTTCATCGAATTACCCTGGATCCCAGCAACATCCAACGAGGTAGAGCGCCTGTTTTCGAGAGAGGGGGGGTGCTGACAGAGCGCCGTCGGTCAATGCAACCGATGACGCTCGAGATTCTCATGTTCTCGGAGTACAATGGACGCTTCTGGGATGGGAACGTTGTCGCAGATGCGTTGGTGGCTTCATCAGCGTCCAAGAGGCAGCGTTCGGTGTAGTTATTGATGAAAACATTGGATATTGACAATAATTTATTGGCTCCAAATGAAAACGCCGATAAATAAATATTGACATTGTCCCTAGCTCTGCACCGGAACGGTTGCCGTATCGAACATTCAATGGAGACCAAGAACTACAACGCTTGCCTTTTTCAGACCGAGCTGGCAAGAAGCGGGCGAGCATGTCGCAGTGTGGATACCAGTGGCGTTTCGTTTCTGCATGTTCTTGAAAGAAATGCGGAAGCAGCTCCTAGCGACGTATGCATGGGAGCTTCCGTTTCGTGTATTAGCGTTGAAGTGCGGGCTGCTGATGCATCGTGAGTCCCTCAAGCTCGTGTCATAGGCCACAAGGCCTTGCGGCGAGAGTTAAACCAAACGCCTGAGTCTCTCTCTCTCTTACGTTTAGAGAGTGCGGTATCCAGATGGATCTCTGTCGCTTGCACCACGACGCCAAGCTGACTGAGCTGATACTTGCATGTTCTGGTGCGAGTCAAGTTAAGGAGATCTAGCCGTGTTCGGCTACGTCACGACGGGTTTGGAGAGACCGTGGACGACAGCTTTTGTCGCACTCTTCTTCTCGTTCAGGCTGGGCGACCACACGAACAAGAGGAGACGCAGTTGGTGTTGCCTCACGGTCCGATACACAGTGAAATGAAGCGACCATGAAAGACCAAGCGCGTCGCCTGACTGAGACTCTCAGGGTGAGCAGCACATGGCTGCGCAAATGGAGAGAAATTGTACATTTTGGACGGCTTCGAGCTAACTGCCACTTCCATCCAATGCCGACGCCGCTTCATTGCGCGGTGACGCGAAGCTGTCCAAGAACCGCTTGATCAAACAGCGGATTGCCTCACTGGATGCTGACCGCGTGGCTGAGTCGGTGTGGAGACTCGATCGGTCCATCTGCGCCGTCACGATCTTGATGTTTGGAAACTGCATGATGACGGCCTCCGCGATCGACACGGAGATACTCACAGTAACAAGCCACACCATTTCTTCCTTGGCCCCACGGGCTACGAGGTACGAGACGGCAAGACAAGTCGCTTCCGACGACGCCATCACAAAATCGAAGAGGAACACGTTGTGGTCGCCCAAAGCAGGAGGAAGTTCTGCATCCACCGTATGGCCACTTGTTATTCGAATCGACCCGGTGGCTCGATGCGGTTCGAGCTCGCGAAACACTTGGAGCAGTAAACCGCCGCCACTGGCTTTCATTGCCACGCCGCAAAACGGGGTGGTGATCGCGACGCCTTCAACGGCGGCTTCATTCGCAAACGCGACTTAGATGCGCTTGAGAGGCACAAACGCAACGGCTTCTTCCACGACAAGGCGCAGTAGCCGGTAAGCGGCGCGTTTGAAGTCCGCCGTCGGCGTGAGATAGTCTAACAAGGTAGTCATCAGAACCATGGCAGCGCGGGATCGGACCTGGTGGACGCCAGGGGATACGTCGTTGAGGTCGGGAGCACCCTTTGAAGAGGGTTTGCTCTTCAATGCGTCACCCTTCGGTCGAGGTTTCTTGGGGTGCACGGACCCTTCGGGGTCCGCTCTCATTAAAAGGTCAATCCAATCGTCAAAAAAAAAAGAGGTTTCTTGGGGTGCTTGGCCAGTGGGTTCTCGTTCTTGCGAGACAGCACCACTTCGCGGTGTTTGTTCAAGTTGCAGATCGCCGCTCGGCTCACTTGGTACTCCTTGGCGAGCGAGACCTGCTTTTCCCCGTTCTCGATGCGCTGCAAGATGTTGCGGCGGTCGATTTCGCGTAAATAACGCGAGCTTTTGGCGACTGTTCTTGCCATTTGGAACTCCATTGGCCTACCGAACGAAGCTGACGCGGTCGAGTGCATGGAGTCGTTAGAAGTGGCCGAGTCGGCACGGCCCCTGATGTACGAAGCCTCTGATATGCCGTCAGAATGCTCTCGATCCCTGGGAATCGGGTAAATTGGCAGCTCATCCGAGTTGATGGATCCGATCGAGTCCCGAATTGCCGCGGAGGCAGGCGAAGTTGCGGCCGAGTCGATGGGGCTTCTGTGCCGCTCATTCCAACTATTATGCGGGGTCAACTCCACATGTTGCGCGGCACGTGGCTCTTGAAATGCTGTCGGAAAACTGGTACGCGGTCGAACAGAGCCCGCCACGTCCTGAGAACGACGTGAAACGCCATCCAAGTCCGCTGCCATCCTCGTCTCTCGCTGCCGCATCAGCACGAAGTCTCCTGGCAACAACGAGGACGACAGTCGGGTCTCGCCGGCATCCAAGTGCTTAGCCCGGACAATATCCTGGCCGCCGTCGTCGTCGCCCCAAGTGTTTGGCCACGACGCCCATGAACGGGTGAACTGCATCCCACTAGCTCGAGTCATATCGTGGCGTGCGCGTTGAATGTATTGTTGGCGTTGAACGGAGCGACCACGACGCTCAGTCTCCATGTCCTGGTGAGATGTAGGAGCAAGCGACGGCCCACGGACGCTACGATTTTGCGGTGAATAGTTGTCGAAGTTTAGCCCTTGTTGGCTGTGGTGCTGGTGACGTATGGTCGGCTCCTGCTCGGAGGGAGACGTCCCGCGACGGCGCTTGACTGGAGACATCACGAGGGACTTGCGTGTGATTGATGGAAGGTCTAACCACTCGACTTGAGTTAACGAAGAGATCACTCTAAGCAGCCGATGACGACTTAATGAGGAAATCGACACGCGCAGCGGCACCGACCTCACCGATTGATTGATGAACGCACTCGATTGATGTTTGAGACTGATATTGGGGCACTTGTTGGTGTGAGCGGAAGCGGAAGTCTGAGTGGCGGAACGTGCAGACGCTACAGTGCTGCGAGTCGGCTGGGAGGAACGAGCATCGGCGAATGATGACCTAGATGCTGAAGCCTACCAGGAGGCCATCGGTTTCAGCATGCCTCAGCGCGCGCGTGGGGAGCTTGGACCCCCAAATTTAGATAATCCGGTGAGGAGACTGTTGGATCAGCGGGCACAGTCGCAGACTGCGACTCGCAGTATCGGAGAGACTTTCGTTGAGAACGTATTTCTGTTGAGGGTTTTGAAACCCGTTTCATGATGCGTCTGCACTAAATGAGAGGGCTAGGTTTCTTCACATGATCATGTGAATCTGCAAAATAGACGCGGCTACAAACATCACGACCAAATGTCTGCGGCTTCTCATCCCCAATGCAGTTTCACGAAATATTGCGAATCGCAATTTGCGATGGGTTCGGGCGACTTTTCAACCGCACCGTTACGACCCACGGTGACAATTCTTGTGGTGGCTTTTCACAGACGAAGAAGAGGAAGAAGATCTCGAGAAATGCTGGAATCTAGAATCAAAATGAATTATAACAGAACAAGTCTAAAATTGGCAGTTGTGTAAAAACCTCAATCATGCCAAATTTGTGGTCGTGGGTTTCGCAAGATTGGAGACCTTGCCGTGATCGACGTGATCCATCGCCTTCTTCATGAATACAGTGTATTGTCCGTTTCAACAATTTTGGTCTCCTCTTAGGACCTCTTATATCGACTACTTAGTGTTACGAATTAGTGTTAAACGGACATCTTAGTGAATAAAACCTAGTATGGTCCATTTGAGTGTCCTCACCATAACGAGCATGGGTACTTGTACCGACGTCTTAGACTCGTAGAACTCGTATTATGAGTCTTATTAACTCGCAAGCATCCGATTGGACACGATTTCGCGATCAAAGTGAGGACCGTGGCCACTTCCACGGCCACCTCTCATCCAGCTGTCTTCGAGTCTAATCCTTATGTCAAGTGTCTTAATATGAGGTCTTAAACCTAACCCTCTCCTATTATGAGGTCTTATACCGACTTCAAGGGTCCCAAATAACCAAAACGCGTGAAATGGACAATATAGTGTTCAGATGCCGGACTGTTCAGCGTTCTGTACAGTACAGTATTTGTGGGTCGTCACGTTGGGGTTTCGGTTGTGCTTTATCCGTTTTGAAACGTGAAGAGAGAACCCTCAACAACTGGTGGGGCTCCTCACAAAGCCAACTGGTGCATTTTGATTCGTGGCATGAAAGAAGCATCAAAACAGCGTCTGAGGCCACGAACACGTCGAGCAAACGATGCAAAAGTTATAGCCATTCCACACGTGCGCTATCAGTTTGTTGGCTTGAGGTTCTAATTGATAACTTTGATCTGCCACTTCCACCTCGCCAATCAAATCTGCCTCGGCTTGACAGCATCGCATGTTATTATTATATGGAGCTCTGTTGGACAGGAGAGACAAGTCAAACACACAACCCCCACTCGCACAATCCCGGGCTCAAATTCCATGTTGGGAATCCCAACTTGGGATCCCAGGGTCGACAGGAAAACGATTTCTAAAAGTAGGGTTTTCAAACGATGGAGGATCTTCAGATACGAAGATTATGGAAGAATAGAAGAAGGGCCATAGTAAATCTCGGGGTGGGAAACTGTTCGCTTGATGCTTGGTTGAACCTTCCTAAACACCAGTTTCGTCATCTATTCATTTTGAGCACGTATCTGATTGTGAAGTCTATGCATTGATCTGTGTTTTTCGTGTCTTTGCCGTCTGCAGAGGTAATTTGTTTTCGTAATGTACGAACCACTGCAAAGCATGTCAACGATCAAGCTGGAAGCCACAGAGTTTGAGCCTGTTACACGAGATCAGGAAGCTTATGGTGATAAGCACAGGTCGTGTATGATGCACCTGCGTACATGCTCCTTGTATATACCATGTAAGTTTTCTCAAATGCACGACCGAATCCAGAGAGAACAACGTCGTTCCGAAGCATCGAGATCTTTTACTGAGCGCACCGATCGACATCTTGCCAGTCCCCCAGACCTACGCCACTGATTTTGATCTCTTCAGCGAGATGAAATGAAGTGTAGGAGGCGCTGTAATGTTGGGAAGGCAGCAGCAATTGAAACCCTCTACGATTGGCAACGACGCCAGGCAAGGGGTCCCACGGATTCATCCCTTTCTCAGCGGCGTGGTTGCCGCGTGCGCCGGTTCATCGGCTTCCATGGCCTGGCCTCGCGAGGCTTTAGAGTCCTTGGCTCACTCATGCACTTTCAACTTGACCCCTGGTCGAGCGTCCTGGTCCAATCTCATGTTGACGTCCGAGGGAGTCGTACTTGGAGAGGACAGGGGGTTGTGCTGGACGTAATGGTCGTCTAGGGTGGGGATTTCATTCTTGAAATGGTTAAATCGTTGGCTTCGTGGATAACTCGTCAAAGCGCCCCAAGTCTGGCGTGAAAAGAACCAACTATCAAACTGCGGACGAGGCACGTGCATTTTACAACAGTACTGTAGTGTCCAAGCCAATCCATCGACCAATTCACATCGGAACGACTCAGCTTAGTAGCACCGCCGACTTTGGAAAAGCTGAGGATCACACAAGAGCGATAGTGAGCTGCCAGTTGCAGCGTTGGCATCAGTATGGTACGTGGGAACGCGTGGCACGTGAACAAGGAGAGTCTTCAACGACGCGGTTCTGTAGAATATGGCGTTGGGGGAGAATCCTTGTCTTCACGCCGGTAACTCAATCCGTTCGCAGGGTAAAAGCTGGAACCTGACGTGATTTGCTTCAACAACCTCACTCTTTCTTCGCAGGTGATTGAGAGAGTGCCACAAACATCGCTTTCGTCGATGGCTAACAAGGGTAGAAGAGGGAGGCACTTCACCATGACTGTTAAGATGGCTACGGCAACCAGTGCGCTGCATCCAGTCCGTCGCTGGCCAACCACGCCATGAAAGCGGTCTCCAGCTCGCAACTCTTCCACCCCACCACACGCTCTGGGCACGCCGACATCAGTGTCCACTTGAGCAACGACCTCCGCCCATGGTTGGCTGCGCACGCGAGTCGCCATGCTACCTAGATGTCTTGCATGTTTACATCCCTCTCTAGCTATTAGAGCACATTTATTGCGATTAATATACTCCACTGTCATCACTAGTCATCATCATCGCATCCAGTCCGTCGCGTCGGCTCCAAAACACGTGAGATTTGCGTCCAAGCGAGCAGCCACTCTGTCTATCTGCATTATCACGGAAGTGATTAATGGACTCGACTGGAGCGGTCTCATCTTAGGCATCGCGGAGCAGATCCTGCTCAATTGCAGCCGAGCGGAAGCCTGTGATCGTGCATTTTGTTTGATATTGGCACTCGCTGTCGAATCGAAACTCCGACTTTCTCGCTGCTGGCTGCAGTGGGACTGTCAGCGCAGCATCGTCGTTTCATAGAGTTTTCCAGCCCGCAGGAGGTTACTTACTACTGTAGCTTTTGGTCTTTCTTCCATGATTGGTATTGCTGGCTTACCATTTTGATGTGAAAGAAAACATAGAAGATCTTGCCTCTTTGGCGCCAACTTCAACGAGAAGTTAGATCGGTAATTTTTAGATCATATGAGGCTATATGCGCAGTTATGACGACCAACACGGAGATTTCTCAGAGAAGAAATGCGGCCGCCCTCCTACGAACATGCAGCCACGCACTCGTGTGCCTCTGCCTTCTTCTATCGGGATGCATCAGTCGCTCCTACGAGTACTCAGCTCAGTTGTAGGGACGGCTGCGAACATTGCAGCCATGTGCTGATTTATATTGTCGCGGAACTCGCCAGACAACGACGTGGACATGGTCGTCATCCTCACAACATCTCTGTGAGTTATCTTGACAACATCTATGTGAAGTCCACCGTCAAGTAGAACCGATGTGTCCATTACAGATCACGTGCTTCGTAAAGTACACACTCAGCTAGCATTCTCCTATGTCTACACGGACGCTGGAAGATTGCGCGGTGATGCGAAGCTATCCAAAAACCGCTTGACCAAGCAGCGGATTGCGTCACTGGATACTGACCGCGTGGCTTGGTCGGCGTGGAGGCTCGATCGATCCATCTGCGCTGTCACGATCTTGATGTTTGGAAACTGCATGATGACCGCCTCTGCAACTGGCACGGAGATACTCACAGTAACAAGCCACACCATTTCTTCCTTGGCTCCACGCGCTACGAGGTTCGAGACGGCAAGGCAAGTCGCTTCCGACGACGTCATCACAAGATCGAAGAGGAACACGTTGTGGTCGCTCAATGCAGGAGGAAGCTCGGTATCCACAGTGCCGCCACGGGCCACTCGAATTGAACCTGTGGCTCGATGCGGTTCGAGTTCGCGAAACACTTGGAGGAGTAATCCACCACCACTGGCTTTCATTGCCACGCCACAGAAGGGCGTGGTGATCGCGACGCCTTCAACGGCGGCTTCGTTCGCAAACGCGACTTGAATACGCTTGAGAGGCACAAGCGAGATGGCTTCTTCTACCACCAGACGCAGGAGCCTATAAGCAGCGCGTTTGAAGTCGGCCGTCGGCGTGAGATGATCGAGCAGTATTGTCATCAGAACGATGGCTGCACGAGATCGGACTTCGTGGACGCCAGGGGATACGTCGTTGAGGTCAGCCACGCCCTTTGACGACGACTTGCTCTTCACTGTATCACCCTTCGGTCGAGGTTTCTTCGGGTGCTTGGCCAGTGGGTTCTCGTTCTTGCGAGACAGCACAACTTCGCGGTGTTTGTTCAAATTACAGATCGCCGCTCGACTCACTTGGTACTCTTTCGCTAGTGTAGCTTGCTTCTCGCCGTTCTTGATGCGTTGCAAGATGTTGCGGCGGTCGATTTCGCGTAGATAGCGCGAGCTCTTGGCCATGGTTCTTGCCAGTGGGAATGCCGAAGATGCGCCGAATGAAGGCGACGCGGTCGACTGCATGGAGTCGTTTGAACTTGCTGAATTAGCTCGATCACGTGCGTACGGGGCCTCAGGCACGTGAGCAGAACGCTTTTGATCACCAGGAAAGGGATGAATCGGCAACTCGTCCGAGTTGGTGGATCCGAGCGAGTCCCGCATCCCCATCGATGCAGGCGAAGTCGCCTCTGAGTCGATGGAGCTTCGGAACCGCTCGTTGCGCGCAATGAATGGGGCCAAACCAGGCCGGTGCGAGCCCCCTGGCTCGTGGAACGGGGTATTTTCACCGATCCGCGGTCTATTTGAGCGCGCCATGTCTTGGGCACGCCGTGGAACGTCCTCATAGGCCGCCGGCATAGCCGCCTCTCTCTTCTGCATCAGCTGTGAGAGTCCTGGCAACGACGCAGACGACGCTCGCGTCTCGCCTGCATCCAAGAAGCTGTCTCGGAGCATATCCTGGTCGCCGTCGTCGTCTCCTCGAGTGTTTGGCCACGAACCCGGCGGATTATTGTGCCACGAACGAGTGAATTGCATGCTACGACTTCGAGCTGCGTCTTCGCGTGCGAGTTTAATGTCCTGGTGGCGTTGAACGGAGCGACCACGACGCTCAGTCTCCAGGTCCTGGCGAGTTGTAGGAGCAAGTGACGGCCCACGGACGCTCCGATTCTGCTGCGAATAGTCGTCGAAGTCCAGCTCTCGCTGGCTGTGGTGCTGGCGCCGTATGGACAGCTCGTACTCGGCCGCTGGCGCGGAGGGAGACGTCCCACGATGGCGCTTCACTGGAAACATCACGAGGGACTTGCGTGTGATTGATGGAAGATGAGAAGTCTAATCACTCGACTTGAGTTAACGAAGGGATCACTTCAAGCTGCAAAGACCGACTAACGGAGGGACACACCACGAGGTTATTCGAGTGATGGATTGTCGTGGCTGATTGATGCTAGCGGGCGCCGCAGTCGGAAGCGGGTAGCGGTGGCGAGTAGTTCGTGTGAGCGGAAGCGGAAGCGGAAGCTCGAGTGAGCCGCAACGTGAGGCTAGTGACTGTCTGAATGGGCAGCGGGCTGGGTGGACGAGCTCGAATTGGAGAAGAGGTCGAAGCCAGCCCAAACGAGGCATCGGTTTCAACATGCCGACAGAGGGTTGGGGCATAAACAAAACCCCGGATTTAGACCAACCTGTGCCAGGCCATTGCATTTGTGGATCACCGACTGCAGACCTCAAGATGGGAAGTTCACTTCCCTTGAAAACGTATTTCATTTGGTTTGCGGCTTGCTTGGGGTGTGGAGGTTTCAACTTGAGCTTCAGGCAAGGGAGGCTTGTTTAGGTATAGGGGTATTCTAACCGAAGGCCGAAACCTTGCCATATCAGCCCTCACCTTCGCCGCTACTTCGAAGTATACTGTATGTACTAGTAATTGTGGCGAGGGTGCCTCTTGTGACGTTGTGAAGCTAGAAATGCAGTGAGCAAGCTTAGATTTCGTTCAATCAGATCCTGCAGAGATGAAAATTATGAAATTGGAAAACTTCTCACCGATTTGTTCTCCATTCCTGCACATCCAGCCGTGGATTTCGAAAGGAGGGAGTCCTTTTAGGTTCTGGCACTTGGACCAGGGGGTTAAGGGCTCCCTTCTTTCGAAAGTGATCGCTGTGATCGAAGGGCTCTGCGTCATAGAAAAAATCTTCGCAAACCACCCAATGACGATCGAGCTCAACGCCTGTACGTACCGGTACCGTATTTGTGTGAGTCGTCACTGGTTGGGGTTAAGGGTTGGCGTCTTCCGTCATTGCGCTAGAATAGAGAACATTGAGCACTTTGCCCAATTGCTTTCATTCACAGCGACCAGACTTTGCCAAATACGGCGCTTTCGTGTATTCGTGAATATGTGGTATGTCGCTGAGACCTCGACCACACGACCGCAACAACATCGACATCGCGGACTGGTTCCTATGCTCGAGACTGCGATTCCCACAGACGATTTATTCGCTTGGTTCTGGTTTGGTGACGTCATGAGAACGCTCGAGACGATAGATAATGGTGAGTCTTCAACTGACAATCACTGACTGCCACTCACGGCCTGCCAAGTGAATTAGGCTCAACTTGACAGCGTCCAATCGACGTAAAAACTCACTCAAAACTTTTGAGTGAGTTTGAGTCAAAAGAAACTAAAGCAAACCACTGGGCAGGAGAGAAAGGGCGAGTCACACAACCCCTGTCGAATCCCCGCAACTTCCCAGGTGTGTCGTTTTCATCGCCGTCGAATGATGGAAAATCTCCAGACCGAGAGCTTTGGTCAAAGACCCAGAGAAGAAGAGAAGGATGGGCAGCTCACACTCCACAATGTAATCTTGGGATTGGGAGAGGCAGTACTGTATTACGGTTCGACAGGATGCGAACGCAACTGCTGAGGAGGGCAGCCCACTGGACGCCATCGCTTCCGCATTCTTTGACCGTGTAACCGACACACTCTCAAAGAGTTGGTGGCTGCCACCGTGGCAGGGAAGGCGCTGCGTGACGACGTGTTCGCTTCATTCTCTCAAAGGGTGCTCACATTGGATCCTTTGCAATTCAACTTCAACGTCACGTCCTAAAGGGCGACCAGCATCGTCAGCAATCTGATACGACGATGTATTATATTATGCAGGATTTAGGTTAGATCACATATTTTTGAATATTTACAGTCTAGATAAGTAGTTTACGAGTTCTGCTTCCAACCAGGTCATCGACAAAGAATCGCCATCGATGACGACGATCAACATGCAAGTGAGCGAGTTCGACGCGCTGTTGCGTGAAGTAGATGAGCTTGCGGTGGTGAGGAATACATGGAGATGATGCGCTCGTGTCTCCTCTCTCTGAATATGCCATTTACACTGGATCAAATGTGAACTGTAGGCACCAAATCCAGAGGAAACGCCGTACGTCTCCCACTACCGAATCGTCGAGATCCTGAACAAATGGCTCACGACGGACATGCAGCCCTTTGTACGTTCTTCCTCATTGAGCATCATAGTTACGAGGGTTATGAACACCACTGATGTCTTTTACGATTTCCAGCAACGCGCCATCGCGAACGCGAAGCTCGGCGCGACGTATCTCCACGTCGAAGAGCCCCACAGTACGGATCAGTCGTTGTCTCTGCACTCGCTGCCTCATTCTTCCGATTCTTTTACTAATAATGATTGATACAGACGCTCAACCAGCATTTGACAAGGCTGCCGAGGCTTTATTCCCCGAACTCTTCGCATATGCGACCGCGAAGGCGCCTCCGTCGGCGGTTCCGACTCCTCCTGTGCCGTCCAAGACCGAGATCCGTGCGCTACTGGCCCGTACGTTATCATTTCTATACATTAGTTCTATGATCGAGCGATCTGTGTGAACTGATCTTGACCTTTGGTATGTCAGAGCTGCCTATGGTGCGTCCTGGCACGACGTACTTGCGCCACGTCGTCGAGTTGCTTAACCAGATTGGGATCCTGTGGTTCAACCGCTCGTTGCCACTGCGTGCGCTGTGCTACTTTAAGGCCTGCGCAGAGCTGTGTGCTTTTCTCGAATCGGACGAGACTCCTGTCGACGATGCGGAGGAGCGAGACTCGTGGCTGCTGACGCTGCGGACCCACGCGTACTTTTACTTAGCGCAAGTCTACGGCTCTCTCCAGTTGGCCGATGAATCTGCGCTGTACTGTCTCGCGACGTTGGAGCTGCAGCTGCAGAGCTACACGTCTCCGTCGGGTGATGGAGATGTCGAAGGCGGTGTCCACGAATGGATCAAGAACGCACTGCGTCTCGTGGATTACTATACAGAGACAGAGAATGGAAGCCAGGCGGCTGTGTGTCTCTCGGCGTGCGAGTACCTGCTACAGCACCACTTGCCAGTCGAAAGCGGAGACGGAGCGCATGCTGGTGATGCGGTGACTGCCGAAGAGCGTGACCAGCGCCTCGCAGAGATGTACGTGGCGTGGGCTCGACTTCACCAGCAAACGCTTCAGCTGGCGCAGCTTCACCGCGAAGGAGTCTCTCCTGAGCCACGTCGTATCGAGTACGTCGACAGCGTGGTGCGAAGAGTCTCTCTGGCCGACATCCTCGCAAGACTCCAAGCCTCAGCCGCGCAGATTCGCAGCACGACTCCGGTCTCTGTGTCACGAATGAAGTATGTGTCGGGTGGCCACGTAAAGACCTACGATGATGCCCGCGACGTTTTCAAGATGGGCGCAGCGGCTTGCGACGCCGCTCTCAAGGTGTTCGTGCTCGATGGCTTTGTGACGGCCCACATCCAGCTGCTGCAGCTTTACAGCCAACTGTACCGCCGCCTGATCTCGTGGGAGACGGACCTGAAGCGCCAGATCGCCATGCACCTTCGTCGCCTGGCCCTGATGACGCCGCTCCTGGGAGATGTCATCAGTCCACGTGCGTACTGTGCCAAGCTCCAAGAGCTATACTACGAATGCGCCGAGGTGGCTGTGGAGATCTACGATCTGAAGCAGTACAAGAAGCAAGGTGAGAGCGATCCTAAGACGACCTCGTACCTCTTGAAGGCGATCAACTGGTATCAGCAGTACATCTTCCTCTTCTACGCGAGTGATGACGGCGACGCACGAGCCCTGGCTTCAGTGACCGGCCAAGACAAGATGGTCATTGGTGGTCGTAACACGCCGCTGCCTCCGAGTGCCTTGTCGTCCGAGGGCATGACACCTGCAGAGATCAAGGCTGTGCTCCACGGCTACTTCTCGCTGGCACGAGCGTGCAGCAAGGTTGTGCTGCCCAAGGACCACGACAAGACCGTGCAACTGTGGAAGAAAGCTATGGAGTACCACGAGGCCGTGCTGACGCTCGTGAAAAAGTACCAGCAAGTGCCGTCCAACGAGGCCAATGGCAAGCGACTCGAGGAGACTTTCAAGGCGGAAATCAGCATTTGTGACGAGATGCTGGAGCTGCTTCCCGAGAAGATCAATCAGCTCGTGTACAACGGCAAGGCATTGTGAGAAGACTGGGGAGAAAGACACGTAGGCTGGACACTGTGTGTTTCTATTGACTAAAACTGGAAACTCACCATCATGTCTTCTAGAAACTCGTCGTTCGCAGCGCTTCTGTTGTGCTGGTCTGTGGGACCATCGTCTTCCGAGTCATCATCCAGCTCTCCATCTTCTGCAGTATACGGAGACGTCACAACGTGTGGGAGTTGGAGCAATTCGAGAAACGCGTCTGTCTGCGGGTTTCCAAGCGGCCCATCGAACCACAACTCGTCTTCGTGTCCGTACATTGGTGCAGTCACCTGGAAGTCGCCGACCCATTCGCCCGCCACTCGATCTCCCATCGTAGCGTCTTCCAAGCATCGACGCACCCACTCAAGATCTGAATCCTTGATGGTAGAGCGCTCCACGGGCATGTGAATCTCGTTCGGTCGTCTAGACATGACGTGGTGCGTGGCACGCAGGACGGCGAGCCACTCCACGTCCATCAGCACGCGAGCGTCGCCATTCGACCGAAGCGGTGGCGTCGGAAGCGACGGCTCGACGTCCACGATCTCAAACCACGGGCGATTCCGATAGCACTTGTCCAGTGCCAGGAACGCTGTCTTTCTTGCGCTGTCGTGAGCCACCGTCGCTTCAAACCGAACGTGCATGTGGCCGGCCAACCAGTGCTTGGGCTTCAACTGGTGGAGCAAGAGCTCCCCGCCGACACTTCCGAACGCGTCCTTGTCGATGCTCTCGGCGAAATCGCGGCGCTACTTGAGCAGCGCCTCCTTATCTCCAAAGTCTTCGATCTTGCGTGGCCAGTCGTGCGACATCATGATGTCGACAGCGCTCGTGAGGTGCGAGAGCTGGAAAATCTCCATCTCTCGCGTATGGAAGACCGAGTACAACGCCTTCTTCGTGTACGGGACGCGCTCGTAGTGGCCCTTGCGGTAGTCGTCAGGGTCGTAGATGCCTGAGAACCCACCAATGCGTAGCCCCATGACATTGATCACGCCCGCGGCACCCAGGTAGAACATGTTGGGCGCGACCCATCCGCCGTAGTGGAGCTCTTGGAGGTAGTTGGAGGCTTCGTGGTTGCCTCCGATCACGATGGTCAGCACTGGCGCTCTCTTGGCACCACTGTAGTACTCGTGGAAGCCGCCCATGTGGCGGTACTTCCTAGGACACGCCATACAGTCCAAGTCGACGGCGTTGCGCAGACACTCGACGTCGCCACAGCACAGCAGCAAGTCGATGGCTTCATTGGGAGAAGCGGCGCGGTTGTGGGCTTCAATGTGGCTGTAGATAGCATCGAACTGCCCGTGTGAACAGCCCACGATACGGCAGGCACGAGTACTGGCAGATACGATTGGCGTCACCAGGTGGCACCATCACGTCCGAGCCTTCAACAAGATGGCAGATTGCGCCGCCAATCTCGCCATGGACTCCGCGAGCAGCATCCAGACGACGCTGCCGAGCTCGC
>JAADXN010000645.1:0-18278 GCA_023337875.1 Pythium apleroticum | reverse complement strand
GGATGCCGCCTGTAAGCACAACTTTGGTAAATGAGTCCGCAAAATGAGGCACTTACACAGCCATCGTTGTCGTACACGGAGAACTGCTTGCCCAGCAGCTCTCGCTCGAGTACGTCGATTGCAATAGTCGCAGAATGCGGCATTTGCAGCTTCTGGTGGTCCGCCGTTGTTTGCTAGTCGTCTCGTCGACGAGGCGAAGAAATGCCGAATGACGAGGCCATTCAACTTGGGGACAACTTAGTTGTTGGGTTCGTAGCAGTGGGGTGAAGGTCGTTTTCCTGAACCCAGTATGCTCATTTGGACGAAACGTTCACATTCTGGACTGAAAGGATCACTTCAAGGATGAGCGAGCGCCTTCGAAGATTCAAAGGCTCTCTGGACCCAACAAAATAGTATCATGGAACGCAAGTACGAAGTGTATGGAATCCATGTTTGGATCCAAACAAAGTCAATTCGTCAACGCTTCAGTATGGAGGCTTGTGTCGGCGAGTGCGGGAGGGATCCGCTGATTATTAGTTCCATGTACTACCTTCTGCGAACGCCCACGGCTCTTCCCGCATAAGACTGCTCGGACGGAAAGCCACTCGGACGCATTTGGTTCGCTTGGAGACAAACAGCTCAAAGATTAGCGTCAGCACCGCAGCGTCCAGCTTCCCAACGGCGTCGCTGCGGTGGGCCGCGACGGCGCTCAGCAAAGCCCGCATCCTCGTGTTGTCTGCTTCGCTCGTGAAGCCAAGCACTTGCGTACGGCCCATATTCTGCAACAGGGTTATCTTCGCCTGCAACTCTGGCAAATCGTATTGTCCCCTCACACCAACGATATTGAGTCCCACGTACACGAGCCGCTGGTTCCGCTGAAGGGCTTCCAGCGCGGCGTCCAAGACCGCGTGTATCATCGTCGACTGCTCGTTATGGAGGTGGCACTCGAACTCTCGCAGACACCGTGACGCGGCGTGGTCCCGGTCGCTCAAAGCCTCGAACATCTCCAACACGTTGGTGTCGCGATAACACCACACGACAAGCCGCTGGAGACGGCACACGCCGGATGCGTAGCCGTCGACCACAACGCGAAGAGTATTGAGCGGGCACACGCCCAGTTCCAAGTCCTCGAGTGCCGGGCACGCGAGAAACAGGCTGTGGCACCAGGCATCAGAGGCTTCTGGTCGGCCCGACTCCCATTTGTCGACGCAAAGCACTTTGGTGTCGCGACCAACCAGTTCGAGCAGATCCAGTACGGCTTGTGATGATGTCGGTGTCGTGCCGGTGAGACGCATTGAAGGAACCGACTGGACTCGACTAGGCCCCCTGTGACGACACTCTGATGCGATGATATTGTCTCTGTGTACCCATGCCTGTCCCCACCCAGGCAGGATAACGCACATCCACTCACCGGAGCGCGAGACGACTCGAAGATCACTGAGGGGGTTATCACTGACGAACACAGTCTCGTTGGTGGGCGGGGAGCGCAGTTGAAACTGAGAGGCTGTGATCGTCTCGATCGTCCTAATCGGGCCAGAGCCACCAACCAACTGCATGAGTGGGTCAACCATTTCGAGGATCTGCTTCACGGCCGCCACGAGGTGGGGCCGTAGCGTGCGCACGTGAAGTCGAACCTCCTGCAGACGCTGGAGCTCCCCGGCCTCCCGACTAAACAGTGCGTATGCAATCCACTGCCAGTTGACGCACTGAATCGATCGCTCCATCGCTGTTATGGTCACGTTGCGGACTGACGGCGAACGGCGCAGCGCCAGCAACGACGCCGACAATCTGTCGTGTTGTTCTCCAGAGTCCAGCGTGACTCCCAAACTCGCACGCGCTCCCGCGACGCCGTCCACAGTGGAGATACCGTAAAACTGCCACAGACTCTGCACGAGCAGCTCGGGTGCGTCGACAAATACGCTTGGCTGGATCTGCGGCAGACTCAAAAGATGCACGTCGCTGGCTGCAATGGTCCGTAGGCAACGAAATATCAGGACATCCGCGCGCGCCGTGACGTCGTCGAACTCGAGCTCAAGAACGCGGAATCCCTCTACATCACAGGGACTGCCTTCCCCGGCCTGTGGTGCTGCACGAGACTGGATGATCTCTATGAGATGACGCAGTACGCGTGTTCCGTGGTTCGAGTGCTGCAGTACGATCCGAACTGCGACGTGTGCTGGCAGTCGTCCTACGGCATCCCAACGCTCCGCCATCGCGGCCTTTGCCGCTTGATACGAGCTGCTGCGTGAAGAGAGCTTGTAAGCCGCCCATAAGGTAGACATCGATGTCTCATACGCCACCGGCGACGACCAGATCCACTCGACACCGACCTCCACGGGTCCACACTCGAACCCGTCCTCCCATTCGCATGCAGCGATCGGCCAGACCGTGTTCACGACCTGCGTCCACAACTGCCAGTCCACACGTGCAAGCAGGCCCAGCAGCTCCAGAGCCTCCATTTGCTTCAGGCCTTCATCGAGAGAAGACGAGTGCAGGTGGCGCAGCCAGAAGACGTTGTCTGGATCCATCGCTCGCGAGCGTTGCTTGCAAGGACGACGAGGCAGCGTGCTGGATGACGCTAAGATGCCAACGCACGGCATGAGCAGAGCGAGCAGCTCGTCTTCAGCCTGCGGTGTAGTCGCTTCCATCGTTGGCGTCAAGTTCACGAATGGTGCAGTTGGCGTGGGCGAACCAAAGTTTCACGTCGCTGTCAACCACCCACTCGCATTGCTTGCAAGAGAAAAATCAGAAAATGTTCTCAATCAATCTCGGTAAAGTCTCGTGACCACTAATTTCTTTTTGTGATTGCTTTCATCAGTACGTCAGCTCGAACGCCAGTGTGCCCGTCCGCCTGTTCTTCAAATCGAGCTGCAGTAGGAACTTGGCTGTCGTGCCTGTGGGAACGCCAACCTCTAGATGGCTCAATTGGAACCACGCCTCGCCCACGAGCTTGCTGTTTCAATAGAATCCGTCATTCATTCATCCATCTCTCACATCAGCAGCCACTCCGATGCGATGTGACTTACCTGCTGCTCAGGAGACCTCCTTCGGTCTTCACCTTGAAGCGCAGCTCACAAGACCGCAGGCACCGCTGGCTGTCGTGGGTCATCGCCAGCGCCTTGGCCTTCAGACTGTCGTCCAGCGTCACTCCCGTGCTCAGCTTGAAGCCATCATTGTGCCAGTCGGCTACCACGCCGCCGCTGTTCATTGAGACTCGTGAGCTTGGTGCGGATGACGGAGACGTCCTTCCTCGTGCGATCACGATGCCGCCAGCCATTGGCTCTCGTCGCACTGGCTGGTAGCATGTGCCTCGTGTCGTGTACGTATCCAACTCTGGAGCCACGAGTTCCCACTCGCAGTACGAACTGCGTGTCGATGGATGGCACAATGCCCACGTGATGCACAGAACAGCGCGACAGAGCGTTCGCATGATGTCTGTTTGGGCTACTGCTGCTGAAGGCGACACCACCAAGTCGTCACACAACGCGATGAGGTGGAGGCTGTCCAACGCAGAGTCGCGGACGGAAGGCTCGCCATGTACTGGCAGCAACCGCTTTGTCTCGTCCTCGTGGCCTGAAGGCGCTGGCTCTGGCTCTGTTGCGCATTCCCCTCTCAAAGACGAGATCATCGCGCGAGAGGCACGGCATTCTGTCGCAAGCTCCTCAGCGGAGCAACAAATCTGAATAATCAACACAGTGTTAGAGAAGTCCAAGTCACTTAAGAGTTTGCATCTCACCTCTCGCCCACGGGTAATCACGGTCGGAGCAAACACACGAGCCGTGGAGGAAGCGCCGTAGCCCACTAGTAGGCGGATCATCTCGACATCTTCCAGCAGCACGGCCTGCTTCAGAGGTGTCATCTAGCCAACAAATTCAAAGTCTCAGTTGGTAAGCTCATCGTCAAGGAGACGATGGGGCATCGCACACATAGAGAACACACGTACGTTGCCATGAACGATATCGGGCGTGGCTCCTCGTTTCAAAAGCGCCTCGACTATCGACGTGCTTCGGAGATTGACTGCCGCAAAGAGAGGCTCGACTCCGCTGGGATCGCAGCCATTTACCTGAGCTCCCCAGTCGATCAACAAGTTCACGATATCAACGCTCGCTGAAGTTGGCGCTTCGACTGTGACTGCTGCAATGAGCGGGGCCTGGAAAACACATACAGCTCGCCGTAAGACATGCGGGTATCAGAGCAAGTAGCGGTTCAAAGTAGCAAGCTGACCGATTCGGTGGCATGAGCCTGCGCGCCAAGTTTCAGCAGCACGGTGACCAGTTCGAGGTCTTTCTGCAGCACAGCGACAGTCAATGCGTCCTGTTTCTTGTGCACGAGCTGCAAACACGTTCATGTCAGTTGGGACCACGGCATCTCCAGTAGAGTGGGGGATATCGTACTTCGTGGTCGTTCACGTTGGCGCCGTGTTGAACCAGCAGCCTCACCATCGGAACGGCGTGCTTGGACGCCTTTGCCGCGAGGATTAGCGGCGTGGTCCCCTAAATGGCGTTCACAATGCGTTAATTCGGGCTACTTTACTGTTCTTTCGGCGCATTGTGATGACGTACCAGTCGAGGCACTTGGAAGTTGGCATCAGCTCCGTACTGAAGCAGCAGCGCGACCAGCTGCGGGCTCTCGACCCGCACAGCTTCCGTAAGGTACGAGTAGTTAAGCTTGTACGACTTCGGGAGGTTTGGCTTGGCTCCTTTCCCCAGCAGCAGCTCTGCGATGACGACGTTCCCGAGCTTCACGGCGTCGTAGAGCACGGGAATGTCACAGAAGATTGTTAGGTTTCGCGACTCACGAGACTTTGCACTGCCGTAGTGGTGCTGTGTACGCAACAAAGTGGTTGATAACGTCGTTGGCTGCTTTCCTTGCACTTTTGATACACCGCACCTGGTACGACTCTGGACAGGCGCCAACGCTCAGTAGTTTATGGACGATCTGCACGTTCTGCTGCTCCACGGCCGCCCGTAAGGCCGTGTGCGCGCGACGGCAGTCGTAGGTCCACGACGAGCCTAATCGCAATTCAACTGGTTTGTCAGGGAAGTAATCCACAGTCACCCCAAGAGAGATCCCCGTACATGTGAGCATGACTTTCTCCTGGCGATATAAAAATCCCAGCTGAGTGAGTGCAAGCCTCGATCCAAGCAGCCCCACATTGACAGAAGACCCACCGAGATGCCGCCCTTGGCGTTGACGTCCGCTCCAAACTGCAGCAGGAGCTCTATCATCCCGAGCTTGCCACTCATCACCGCCCACAGCAACGGGAACCAGTCGTTCTACGCCGCAAGAAACCCACTCAGTCAGTAAGGCACGGCCGCGTCATGTCCGAGCTACTTCATGGTCTCACCTTCCATCCCTTGTGGTTCTTCCACAGGATGGTTCTGGGATTCGGCGACGCGCCACAGCGGAGATACACTTCAGTTCGCTCTAGATCCCCTGCCACGATGATCTTCTTCAACCAGAACTCGTTCTATGGTACCAGAGTCAGTGGATCCTTTTGAGGCTGTGGGATCACTGGGCTACCAACACGCACCGTAGAATCCAGGGACCTACTGTACACGTAGTCGTACAGCGACTGCGGTCGGCTCTGCAGCATGCGGTCGAGGTCGCCGAGGGGCATCTTCGTCGGGTCTCCCATGCTGCTTGATCGTGGTGTTCTCGAGTCGTAAGATCTCAGACTGAATCGAGCGGGCAGGAGACACCGAACGACCAAAGCGTAGTCAGTGTTACAGTGGCTCAAAATCGATATTGTTCGATTTTTCATGGTCTCACTTCAACTTTATGGCAGTGCACCCAGCAAAGAACAGTGACGCAAGTTCTCGCAGCCTTCTTCGCAGTCTGTGTGGCCAGTTTGGACCTGAATGGAGTGGAATCCACACCACAATGCTGTCGATGGTCGCGCCAACTACAGAGAACTATTCGCGAACACCTTCAGTGGGCTGGCTTGGAGGCCAGTAAACGCGTCAGAGGATGGAGCTTTTCGGTGGAGGGCTTCTGGCCACTGAATCTCAAGACCGTGGCTCCATTCACACTTCAGGAATCTCGCAGAGTTCATTACAAGAGCTTAACTGCTTCGTACGGCCAACGAGAATCGACTCGACACGAAGAAAAGACGGGTTTGCGAGCATTCGCTCTGTTGAAAAGATCTGCCTTTGCCTACGGGATGAGGTTGTACTTGGCGAAGAACGCCATCATGGGCGCGAGCTGCTCCTCGTGTTGCGGAAGTTTCTATGGAAAACCCATCAAAGTCCGCATTAGCGACTGCATGGATAGCCAACAGCGATCCAAGACCCACGCAGTCCTGCCCGTACCTTCATGCGTTGAAGCCACGCCGCGAACTTGGGGAACTTGGTGTCGATGTCCGGTAGCAGCCCCATGACCTCGAGCTGCACGACTTCGTTGTAGCACGAGAGATCGGCGATGGTGGGCTGCGACTGCGTCGTGAGGTACTCGTTGTCGTTGCGGAGCCGGTACTCGAGCATGGTCAGGATGGTCGTGATGGTCTTCTCCTTGTCCTTGAGCTGCGCTTCCATCACGGGCGTGCCGCGGCCCAGGCTCGTCTGGATCGTGTTCACGAAGATCTGCGACGACAGGCGCGCGTTGTGGTGGTGCCAGTGCGTATACTCGTTGATCTACAACAGCATCAAAGGCATCAGCGCCAAGGACTCTTCAGCGCAGTCACTAGCACACAAACAAACTCACGCGAGCACGGATCTTCGGGTCGGTGGGGTACCACTGGCCCCAGCCGTACTTGTCGGCCAGGTACATCATGATCGCGTGGCTGGATAAAGTAGATACGTCCAGCAGAAAGCAGACGTTAGCCTCTCAATCAGTGAGTTTACGAACACTCCAGGGAGACGCTTCAGTACCTCTCCGTGAGCACAAAGTCTCCGTCCTTGAGCACGGGGATCTTGCCCATGGGGTTGAGCTGCGTCTTGAAGAACTCGGTGTGGGACTCGCCCTGCAGCAGCTGCACGTGCTTGTAGTCGACTTCGTGGTCGTTGAGCTTGCAAAACCACCCCACTAGCCACCACAAACTCGTTTTGATTAGCCTAATCGAGACTCCATCGGTCAGATCAGGGCAGTTTACCCACCGGCGCGTGATGGCTGGCTCACTGGGTTCGCGTAGAGCTGCTCCATGATGAATGGGCTGCTGGTGTTCTGGGTCTTCTACTTCGCTTGCGCTGGAGTCCGCGACTTGAACAATGCTCTGCAACACCGGCATCCAGAAGCTCAAGGCCACGAGGGTTCGAAAAATGGGAGGGCTCACACATCTTCGCTTACGCCATCACAATGGCTGCCAAAATCAAATTGAAGTTGGTGACGTGAATCAGACGTTTGATATCTGATCGCATCAGTCCCAGGTCAAGAGCTACGTGTTTGCCGACGGGATCATCTTGTACTTGGCGAAGACCCGCATGATGGCTGCGAGCTGCTCGTCGTGGTGTGGGATCTCCTACTTAATAAACATGATAGTGAGCTGGCAAGTCATGTCTGATGGTGTTGAATGGATGCAAACACGCACCTTCATGCGTTTGAGCCAAGCGGAGACCTTGGGGAACTTGGCGTCCACGTCACCGAGCAGACCGATGGCTTCGAGCTGCACGGCTCCGTTGTAGCACGACAGATCGGCCAGGGACGCGTGCGACTGCGTTGCCAAGTACTCGTTGCCGTCACGCAACCAGACTTCGAGAATGCGGAGCATGTTCTCGATGGCCTTTGGTTCGTTGGCGATGTGGCCCTCGATCTCTGGCAGGAGGTACCGCGGCTGTCGTGGACGTGGTTCATGATCATTTCCGACGACGAACGCGTGTTCAAGTGGTGCCAGTTCATATACTTGTGGATCTAGAGGCACACGCACAGTCTGAGTATACACGAAAAACAGGCAGCGTGGCAGGTGTGGACCTACTCGAGCCTGGGTCTTCAGGTCCTTGGGGTACCATAGGTCCCAGCCGTGCTTTTCAGCCAGGTAGATCAAGATCGCGTGGCTGTTTGGACGGCATTATTAGTAAATGAATCTCGAAATACAGCAGATTCGGACACAGTACCTCTCTGTGAGCACGAAGTCGTCGCCCTTGAGCACGGGGATCTTGCCGACGGAACTCACCGTCTCCCTAAACTCCGGCGTGCGGCTCTCACCCTCCAATAGCTTGACCATCTTGTATTCGATAGCGTGGTTGTTTAGCGGGCACAGCCACGCGACTACAGACACCAGAATTCGTCGATCAGTCCATGCCTTCCTCGCCGAGATTCCATAAACCACGGCCACTGTACTTGTGCGCGAAGGCTCGCTGAGCGGGTGGGCGTACAGTTGCTCCGTCGATGCTCTCTTCCCGTCCGGTTGGACCAGTTGGGTGCGTTAGGGCTACTTGCAAACTAAAGTCAAGGGCACAGCAAGTCAGGCGACGTTGGGGGCGTTCGTAGCTTTGCGTTCGACTTGAAGACACGACGTGGTGTGGTGAACACCGAGCGTAAAGATCGCGCTAACTGCAATGCGCTGGCGACTCTGGTTGGGCTCCACTTCTAGCCTGTTTACTTCCAACTGCAACCTGTTTACGCGCACTGATCACCCCAAAGTTTGTCGTCGGAGTTTTGAATGCTTGGTTGAAATCCTGTCCTCTGAAATAGCGTGTAGTCTACACAGCAGAGAAGAAACGGAGCGGTCAACAATGCGGCTGCACTGTAGACTACACTTATACCGTCGTCGAAGGTGACACGCCGCAAATCGTATTGCAAAACCCAACGTACACTGTTCTAGAGGAGAGGAGTGTGATACGTCACGTCCTATGAGGACATCCCATCGCGCTAGGACAGCGCAGCTACCTACATCTTGGACGATGGGATCAGCTTGAATTTGGCGAAAAACGCCATCATCGGCGCGAACTGCTCGTCATGGTGCGGGAGTTTCTGTCGAATCCAGCGAATGGCTATCAGTTACTTCGTCGTAAACGAATACGTCTCCTCATGCAGTGTACCTTCATGCGCTGGAGCCAGGCTGAGACCTTGGGGAACTTGGTATCCACGTGCGGCAGCAACCCCATGACTTCGAGCTGCACGACTTCGTTGTAGCACGAGATGTCGGCGATCGACGGCTGCGACTCCGTCATCAGGAACGCGTTGCCGTGGCGCATCCAGAACTCGAGCATGCGCAGGATGCCGTCGATGGTCTTCTCCTTCTTCTTGAGCTGCGCCTGCATGGCGGGCGTCGCTCGGCCCAAGTTGGCTTGGATCGTGTTCACGAAGATCTGCGACGACAGCCGCGCGTTGTTGTGGTGCCAGTGCATGTACTCGTTGATCTGTGAAGGCAAGAAAGGCATCAGCAGTGACGCCCAGGCAAAGAGAAACAGACAAAGAGACCCCACGCGAGCACGGATCTTGTGGTCAGCGGGGTACCACTGGCTCCAGTTGTGCTTCTCAGCGAGGTAGAACATGATCGCATGGCTGCTCACGTGGCAATCATTGTGTGTGTCAGTGGGTAGACTTCTTCCAAACACAACCACAGAGCCAAGGGCTTTGGTACCTCTCCGTGAGGACGAAGTCGCCGTCTTTGAGCACGGGCACTCGGCCCATGGGGTTGAGCTGCGTCTTGAAGGCCTCGGTGCGGGTCTCGCCCTTCATTTGGTTAATGTATTTGTACTCGATCGGGTGGTTGTTGAGCTGACAGAGCCACGCGACTAGGCCAAACAAGCGCACGCACAGATCTCCATTAGCCCGCCGCACAGACTAGCAGTATCTGTTAAGCAGGAGGGAGACGCACCGGCGCGCGATGGCTGGCTGATGGGGTTCGCGTAGAGCTGCTCCATGCTGCGCAATGCGTCGTGCTTCGGGCGGTGTGTGGGTGTCTACAATCCTGCTTGCAATCGGAAGCTCAAGTGAGGTCGATTCGAAAAAATGAGGAGCTCAGTTCTGTTTACGACATCACCCGATGGGCTAAATGTGCCTAGTTTGGATGTAAATCATGTTTAATGTCCTAAATGAGCATGGAAACGCGATGTTTCCCTAACTGGCCGAAGATGTGAGACCTTCACGGATCTTGAAGAGGCGCACAAGTCCGTTTTGCACCTGAAGAATATCCATCGGTCGGGCAGCCCAGAGGATATCGAGAGCCTCCAGAACGCGAGGCAGATCTGTTGCCTTCCGCTTCTAGTCGATGAATACGTAGGCTGCGTCCTGAAGATGCAAAGGTCTTCCTCGTGAGAGAACCGATTTCGTTGGGACGACGAGCCAACGCCGTTGGACCCCAGATGTCAAATGCGGATCCGTATAACCACATAGTTCGCCACTGGCAGCGTCACCCGCTCGGCGCCCGTGGGCGGACACGGTGTGCGTCAATTCTGACAGCTCGACCGACGTTGCGATCCTGTCCGGAAGCAAACACCCCATCAATCAGCTACAAATAGCCGCGTCAGTGGGCGGGCGTTCCCGAGCCCTGCCCAGACTCGCATGTATACGCTCGCTGTTTATTTGAGGAGTGTTGCTTTGGCATCCGCTGCTCTCATTGGCGCCGATGGCGAAACGCCGCTGGGCGGCTGGGAAGTCAAGCCACACTTCCCAAATATAGGCTGGGCGCCTCTCGGTCAAGCACGTAGCTTCTTGTGCCACGGGGTGCGACACGAGAATAGCGTGAAGCTCTCTCCATCTCTCGCCCTCTCACGCTGGGTTGGTTTCAGCTCCTAGTTCGGTTGCCGCCCCTCAGTTGAGTCGAGGGAAGCAGTGCGGAGCGTCGCGGCCTCCGACGGACCTATCCATCATCCGTGTGTGCCGGCGACGACTGACTGAAGCGACGGCAGCACGCACGCGAGTACCGCGGCACCACTAGCGAGGCGACACCGCATCAAGACATACAGCAGCAGCAGCAGCAGCCACGCGTGAGTGGGTGAGGGTGCGCCAAGGCACAGCTCTCTCCGACGTTCTCTGTTTCCAGTGAAGAAGTCCAAGTTCTCGCTCTCGGTGCCGTCGCTGTCGGCTGTGCTGAAAGCCGAAGCACCTCGCCAGAGCATCCGCGTCGGGCCCGTTCAGACAGTCGTTCCGCGTGCGGGTTCGCCCGTCAAGGCCAAGCAAGAAGACGCCGAGCAGGAGGACCTGCCGGACGACGTACGCCGAGAGCAGCAAGACTGTGAACGCGGGTCGTTTGCGCTGCGTACGTCTCCCACGGCCAACTTACGCGGCCGCAAGAAGCAGAGTTTCCACCTCAAACCTTCGTCGGTGTCTTCTATCATAGAAGAAGACCGCACGAACCTCACCGCCACGCTGCCTGTCACGTTCAGTACGCCGCCGCAAGGCCAGGCGGGATCCGGCGCAGCGGCAAAGGAAGCCGCCACCATGGCGGCCACCGTCCCCACCAAGGCCAACGGCTCCACTGGCAGTGCGGAAGCCGCCAACGCGACGCTCAACCAAGAGCGCGTGAACCAGCGCGTGTCTAGGATCTACCCGCTCACTGACTCGGTGTACGTCGCCAAGTCCAAGAAGACTCCCGTCGAAGTCAAATTCCACCCCGTGACCAGCCACTTTGTGAACGAAGCGCGGCTGGAAAAGCTCTACCAAGTCACGTTTGCGCGCGAGAACTCGCCGCGGTCGTCGCGCATCGCGGGCATTTTCTTTCTGCTCTATCTGATCTTCACGGGCTCGAACCTCACCAACCTGTTCTCTGACGACGCCAAAGTGCGAGCCGAATCCACGCTCTACTGTCTGCTGGTGTTCATCCCCATCACGCCCATCCCGTTCCTCATCTATCTGAGCCGGCAGCGCAAGTACGAGATCCAGTTCCAGCGCATCTACACCGTGATCTTGCTGTGCTGGGCGTTCTCGCTCATCAGCGGCGGCATGTACTCGATGCTCACCGAGTGGTACAACTACGTCGCCAAGGACGTCGGCTTCCTCATGACCGTGCTCGGACTCGACAAGGAAGTGGATAAGCTCTACTACGTCAACTCGACGGCGATGGAAGACTGGCACTTTGAGAGTCTCGAGGGCACGCGACGCCAAGTGCTGGAGAGCTACACGAAGAAAGTGCTGCTGCCGGCTGCGACCATGAACATCAACTTGCTGCGGCTGATCATGGTCTTCGCGTTCATCCCGCTGCTGCGCATCGATACGCTGCACTTTGCGATCGTCGGTATTCTCACGAGTGTGTCGTACGACGTGCTCACGTTCATGTACTTCCCCAGCACGGACTCGGGCCCGTTCACGCAGAACCGGATCCTCGTGCTGTGTTTCCCGATCGTGTTCGCGCTGGTCATGCTCGTGCGGAATCGCGACGTCGACCGCGTGATCCGACAGGACTTTCTCCACGTGTGGGCTGTGGAGCTCGAAGCCGAGAAGGCCACGCGCGAGAAGAACCTCATCGCCGAGGAGAACCGCAACCTGAAAAAGGAACTCGCGCAGCGCGACTCCGAGTTCACGCTCGACTTGACGTCGCCGTTGCATTCGATTCTGGCCGAGCTCAAGAACTTTCTGGACGACACCGAGATGAGCGACCAGAACATGAAGCGCGGGCTCGCGATCCTCAAGAACCTGTCCAAGCTCGACACGAACCTGTTCATGCCCGACATCCGAGCGCAGATGAAGTCCAAGGAGGAAGGCGTGGACAATGACACCAAGAACTGGGCGCTGTCGGTGCTCGCACGCAAGGACTACCAGGGCACGAGCCGAGCAAACGCGACGCTGTCGGTGAGTTCCCACTCGAACAGCGACACGCGGCGCAGCTACCAGGACAACATCGGCATGGCCAGTCAGGGCAGCGGGCTGAGCGTGGTCGCGCCGCTGGTCAACATGCCGAGCTGGGAGGACGACACGCTGTCGCGAGTCAAGTCGCGGATCCACCAGGACGGATGGGACTTGGACACGCTGCTCATGGCCGAGATCACGAACGGAAGGCCGCTCATGTACGTCACGGCGGCGATGTTCGACATCCACGAGCTCCACGAAGAGTTCCGCATCGAGAAGGTCGTGCTGCGCAACTTTTTGTTCACGCTCGACGACGGGTACCTGGCGAACCCGTACCACAACTCGAGCCACGCCGCGGACGTCGTCAACTCGGTCAACTACTTGATGACGCGGCTGAACGACGGCCAGATACGGGACGCACTCACGAACCTCGAGTTCTACGCCGCGCTGGTCGCTGCGGCGATTCACGACTTCCGGCATCCGGGCAAGTCGAACAACTACATGATCAAGTGCAAGCACGACCTTGCGATCCAGTACAACGACCGCAGTATCCTGGAGAGCATGCACTTGGCCGAGACGTTCTTCGTCATGCGGAGCCCCAACTGCGACATCTTCGGCCGCATGAAGGACAAGCCGTACCGAGAGATCCGCAAGGCCATCATCGAGATGGTGCTGAGTACGGATCTGTCCATGCACTTGCAGCTCGTGGGCAACCTGAAGGCGCTCATGATTCAAGACCAGTCCGCCGCTAATGCCGGGGGCTCTGCTGCCGCTGGCTCGCGGTCTGTGACGGATCCGATGATGATCATGAAAGTGGTGATTAAGTGCGCGGATATTGGCCACGCAGCGAAGGAGCGGCGACTTCACGTGATCTGGTCGTCGCTGATCATCGAAGAGTTCTTCTTGCAGGGCGACAACGAACGCGCCAACAGCTCGGACATTTCGCCGTTCATGGACCGGCACTCCGAGAACAGTGCAAAGGTAAGGCGCTTGGCGCGGTGTGGTTGATGAGGGATTCGATTCGTGTGGCTGACCGGAGGGTTGTGTTGGTGTGTCTGACAGAACCAAGTCGGCTTCTTCGAGTTCATCGTGCTGCCGTTCTACGACACGGTCTCCGCGGTGGTCTTCGACAAGGACTTCTCCATCATCCACAACATCGCCAAGCAGAACTACAGCCTGTGGAAGGAGAGCGACAAGCGCCAGCTCACATCCATCGTCGCCATCAAGAACGAGGTGTTCCTGGATGACAAGGTTCAGGTGCCGCTGCCCTAGCTGCCTCCAGAATGCGCCTGTGGAGTACGTGTCTTCGTGTCGTCAATAGAGGCGTCGCTGGCTGGCCACGTCAAGTGATACGAGTTTGTTTGGCTGCAAAGCACTTCGTACGCGGAGATGTTTCACGTGGCGTCACGCGTGCGTCTTCGCCAATTTCCTACGGCTGCCAGGCGAACCCAGACACAGACGAAAACACAGAGGAGGCCTCGGCAGCGACGAGAGCCAACCAGCTCACGGCGACGCGCCCTCGAGGAGAGCGACTCGCAGCTCACAAAACGTCGCCCTCCAGCGTGCGCTGCCTCCACGCCTCGCTGTGATCCGTGATGATAGACAGTTTTAGTAGAATCGATAGCCCCCGCCCCCCACCCAGCCCGACCCAGTGGCCGCCTGTACGCGACAGCCCTATGTATAATGAAGACGACGCTAATATACTCGAATGCAACCCACGCTCGTCTTCTCCACACTAGTATTCATAGTGCGCAGCGCCGTCGTCTTCTTGTGGTGCTCCGTAGCTCTTCCTCATCCATCTCGCCATTCTTCAACCCATCATCCCCCTTTCTCGTCCGTACCACGTCACACAGAATCCCGAATTCGTCCCTCGTTTTGTAAATTGCATCCAATCACCGTCGATCTATCTACCCCTCGGTTTCTAACCGAAGATACCAACTGCTCCCTTGAACCTCCACACGTTTGTTCTCCAGAAACGTGGCTGCTAGCGTAGCCAGCTACCTCCCCAGGTCACTCACTCAAATCGCACCGACGTGAAGCACGGTACGCCGCGCGTCCGCTCCCTTCATGCGTCCCCACGGCTCCGCCAGGGGCCGTGCATGCGCTGCACTCATGCCTCCTACTGCTCACTAACGCTTCCCGCCTTTCTTCGTGCTTTTCCGCCTTTCTAGAGCTTCGCATTCGGACTTTGTCAAGCCACCAGCCATGTCGTCCCCCGCGGAGTTCTCGGCCGAGACCTGGCCGGCCAAGCGCATTCGCCAGACCTTCTTGGAGTTCTTCGAGAAGCACGCGACGCTGCCGCACACGATGTACCCGTCGTGCCCCGTGATCCCGCATGAGGACCCGACGCTGCTGTTCATCAACGCCGGCATGAACCAGTACAAGCCGATCTTCTTGGGCCAGGTAGACCCGTCGCACCCCATGGCCAAGCTGCAGCGCGCCGCCAACTCGCAGAAGTGTATCCGCGCCGGCGGCAAGCACAACGACCTGGACGACGTCGGCAAGGACGTGTACCACCACACGTTCTTCGAGATGCTGGGCAACTGGAGCTTCGGCGACTACTTCAAGAAGGAGGCCGTGGACATGTCGTTCCGCCTGCTCACGGAGGTGTACGGCATCGACGCCGACCGCCTCTACGCCACGTACTTCGGCGGTGACGAGGCCCAGGGCCTGCCATCCGACGAGGAGACCCGCCAGCTTTGGCTCCAGGTCCTGCCGGCGGAGCGCGTGCTGCCGTTCGGCTGCAAGGACAACTTCTGGGAGATGGGCGACGTCGGACCGTGCGGCCCGTGCACGGAGATCCACTACGACCGCATCGGCGGCCGTGACGCGGCGGCGCTCGTCAACGCCGACCGTCCGGACGTGATCGAGATCTGGAACAACGTGTTCATCCAGTTCAACCGCGAGGTGGACGGCAAGCTCGTGCCGCTGCCGAGCAAGCACGTGGACACGGGTATGGGCTTTGAGCGTCTCGCCTCGATCATGCAGGGCAAGGACTCGAACTACGACACGGACGTGTTCACGCCGCTGTTCGCCGCGATCCAGAAGATCACCAAGAGCGAGCCGTACACGGGCAAGCTCGGCGTCGAGGACCCGACGCTCAAGGACATGGCCTACCGTGTCGTGGCCGACCACATCCGTACGCTCACGTTCGCGATCACGGACGGCGCCATGCCGAGCAACGACGGCCGCGGCTACGTGCTGCGCCGCATCCTGCGCCGTGCCGTGCGTTACGGCCAGCAGTTCCTGAACGCGCCAAGCGGATTCCTGTCGCAGCTTGTGCCGGTCGTCGTGGACATGCTGTCGGAGGCGTTCCCAGAGCTCACGGCCAAGCAGGCCGTCGTCACGGAGGTGATCCTCGACGAGGAGCAGTCGTTCGGCCGCACGCTGAACAAGGGCATTGAGCGCTTCAAGAAGATTGCGCAGACGATCAAGGAGGCCAACGGCACTGTCGTCGCGGGCGAGGACGCGTTCTTCCTGTACGACTCGATGGGTTTCCCGATCGACTTGACCCAGCTCATGGCGGAGGAGGAGGGCCTCACGGTCGACATCAAGGGCTACGAGGAGCAGATGAAGCTCCAGAGCGAGCGCTCCAAGCTGGACCGCAAGAAGGGCGGCAACTCGGGTGTGCGTCCGCTCGTGCTCGAGGCTGCGGAGACCGCCGCGCTCGCCGCGAAGGCCATCAAGCCAACCGACGATGCGCCAAAGTACGAGTGGAACACCTCGGTCCAGTCCAAGGTCGTCGCCATCTTCACGACCACGGAGTCCACGTCGGCTTTCGTGGATGAGGTCAAGGCCGGCGACTACGAGCGCGTCGGTTTGATCCTTGAGTCGACCACGTTCTACCCGCAGTCTGGTGGCCAGATCTACGACACGGGTGTGCTTACGGCCTCGGGCTTCAAGCAGGAGGTCGACTCGGTGGAGTCGTACGCCGGCTACGTCATGCACATGGGCCCAATCGAGTCGGGCTCGATCAAGGTCGGCGACGTCGTCGAAGCCAAGGTCGACTACGTGCGCCGCAGCAAGATCGCGCCGAACCACACGATGACCCACGTGCTCAACTTCGCTCTGCGCAAGGTGCTGGGCACGAACGTGGACCAGCGTGGCTCGCTCGTCGACGAGGCGCGCCTGCGCTTCGACTTCACGACCAACAAGGCGCTCAAGGCCGACCAGCTCGAGCAGGTCGAGGCGATCTGTGATGACGTCATCAAGCAGGAGCTCGAGGTGTACACCCAGGACTCGCCACAGGCCCACGCCAAGCGCATCCAGGGCCTCCGCGCCGTGTTCGGTGAGACGTACCCGGACATGGTCCGCGTCGTGTCGATCGGCCAGGAGATCCCAGCCATGCTCGCGGACCCAGAGAACAGCGCCTGGAGCGCCTACTCGGTTGAGTTCTGCGGTGGTACCCACCTGAAGAACACACGCGAGGCCAAGAAGTTCGTGCTGTACGAGGAGGGCGCCGTCGCCAAGGGCATTCGTCGTGTCTCGGCGTACACCGGCGAGGCTGCGAGCGAGGCTGAGGCCCGTGCGGCCAAGCTGCAGGCCGAGTTCGACGCCGTCGACAAGCTTAGCGGCAACGCGTTCATTGCTGGCGTGTCGTCGCTGAAGCCGCTGGTCGACGTGGCTCTCATCTCGCTGCCGACCAAGGACAAGCTTCGCAAGCAGCTCGAGGCCTTCGTGGAGCGTGTGAAGAAGATCAACAAGGAGCTCGCGGCTGCGCGCGCCGCCAACGGCGTGCGTGACGCCAGCGCCGAGGCCACCAAGGCCAAGGAGGCCGGCCAGGAGTTCGTGGTCGTCAAGTTCGACGTCGGCACGGACGCCAAGCTCGGCCGCGACCTGCTCGAGGCCATGAGCACGGTGCTGCCGAACGGCAGCTTCATGATCGTGAGCACGGATGCGGACGCCAACAAGACGGCGGCGTTCACGCACGTGAGCCAGCACCACATCGAGTCGCGACAACTGGATGCGCGCACGTGGGTGAACCACGCCATGGCGGTGATGAACGGCAAGGGCGGCGGCAAGGACCCTGCCAACGCCACGGGCCAGGCCAAGACGGTCGAGCACGTGGACGAGGCCGTGGCCCTCGCCAAGGCCTTCGTGGAGACCAAGTAAACAACGTTCCGATTAGGATTGGTTGCTAGGTTTGCAAGGCGCACAGAGGAGCGGACTGCTCTGTAGCGAGTAGCTAGCTACAGGCCGTAGCGTCCCCCTCGTCTCCATCGATCCATCCATCCAACGTATCTGCATTAGTACAGTCTCCACAAACCATTGCCAAAGTGTAGCCATTTGGCCTTGTCGATCAGGCTGGTATCGTGTTTGTATCAGCTGATAGGAACTGTTGTTTGGAACTGATACAAACGCAGTCGCCTGTACCGCAAGACGAAAAGCAACTTGGCTAGAAACATCGAAAATGACCAGGGTTGGGCAACACCCAGAATTTTGGGCTTCAATGTCTGGGGGATTGCTCAGTGGAGGAAAATAGAATAATGTTTTTGAAGCAGTTGTTCCAAGTCTTGTGTCTCACACGCCCAGTGGGGGCGGTGACGCGGCAGAGCTGGCAACCGCAGTTCAAGCTCGCCGTTGATTGGCCACGGGTGCCAAACCGCAGTTGGCACCCGCGGTGTCCCAGCACG
>JAADXN010000644.1:0-18297 GCA_023337875.1 Pythium apleroticum | reverse complement strand
CAGCCGTTTGTCACACGGTCGCGTGCTCTGGGCAAGGACTTGTACCTGCGCATCGCGCCTGAGCTGTTCCTGAAGCAGCTCGTGATCGGTGGCTTCGATCGCGTGTTTGAGATGGGCAAGGTCTTCCGCAATGAAGGCATCGACGCGACCCACAACCCCGAGTTCACAATGTGCGAGTTCTACCAGGCGTACGCCGACTACCACTCGCTCATGATCACGGCCGAGGAGATGATCTCGGGGATCGTGCAGGACGTCAGGGGCTCTCTCAAGGTGCAGTACCCCATCGACACGACGGAGACAGTGAGTGGCGACGACGAAGAGGACGTCAAGACGATGGAGATCGACTTCACACCGCCCTTCCGTCGCCTGCCCATCAAGGAGACGCTGGAAGAGTGCCTGAAGGAGCCGCTGCCCGACCTTGACGGACCAGGTTTGTCAAGTCTTTCGTGTCGTCTTTTGATTTGTTGGCTCTCTACTAACCACGGATTTGCAATGGCAGACGTGATTCCTCAGCTCGTCGCACTGTGCAAGCGCCACGGCGTCGACTGCGCGCCGCCTCACACGGCGCCCCGACTCGTGGACAAGCTCATCTCGCACTTTATCGAGCCGCAGTGCGTCCACCCAACCTTCCTGTACAACCACCCGCAGTGCATGAGCCCTCTCGCCAAGTCCCATCGCGACCAGCCGGGCGTGACGGAGCGTTTCGAGCTGTTCGTGGCCGGCAAGGAGCTGTGCAACGCCTACACGGAGCTGAACGATCCGTTCGACCAGCGCGAACGCTTCGCGGCTCAGCAGGCGGACCAGCAGCGTGGCGACGACGAAGCGCACGGCAAGGACGAGGAGTTCTGCCACGCGCTCGAGTACGGCCTGCCTCCCACGGGCGGCTTCGGCATCGGCATCGACCGCCTGGTGATGCTGCTCACGGCCAAGCCCCACATCCGAGTACGTTTGAAGCCCTAAGGAGCCACGGATTGATATTGACTGGATGCTCGTGTTGATTGATGGATGTGCAGGAGGTGATCATGTTCCCAGCCATGAAGCCACGCGACGTTGGGACTCACAGCGAAGGAGAAGACAACGACGATGAATAGATGGAACAGCGAGGATGCGTGTACGTATGGAACAACCCCCACTTCCGAGTTGATAAAGAGCTGCCGTGCCATTGGATCCCGAAGTTAAAAGGCTGCAACTTGAAGCCAAAGCTTCAACAGCGGGAGGCTGACAGGCGAGGTAGGTACACCCAAGCAGCCGCCGCTCTGCAGTACCTACAGCGTGATCATCGATGACGGCGCCGGTGTGCTTGTGGGCTTTGGCCAATGGGCTGAGCACGAGTGTGGTTTCGGTTTCCGGGCGTGGCTGTTCAAGATCCACGTTCCAGAACATCAGGCGCGTGGGTTCTTACTGCAAGGTCCGTAACAGCAGGGACTGTTCCATTCTGTGCGCTGCAGTTGGGGTGCCCATGTGTCCCTATCTCAGGGCTGGTGATGGGCCTGGACATGCGCCCGTGTCGCGCTTTTCCAAAGCCGCCAATCAGAACACGCCATCGGGCCGTCTCATCATCCTTCTGTGTGAGCAGCTCCAAGAGCTCCGTCGTCTCATCCTCCTGTTTATCTCGTCGCCACCAACTGCCTGCGCGTCTCTGTGTGCATGCTTACGGTTGCCACGGTGTGACGTGACGCAGCCTATTCCCGCCACACTTGCCACACTCGGCGATTTCCCAGCGACTCGGCGAATGCAGCTCTGCCGGCGCCTGTCTCGACCCGCCTCCACCGCCGACTAATAGCTCCCGAAGCGAAGCCCGAGTCTACTGTAGAATACCATGTCGCCGCACGCGTCGACGCGCATCACGAGCGTCGGCTTCATCGGCTCGGGGCGTCTGGCCGAGTACGTCGCGCGGAACCTCGTCACCAAGATCACGCCGCAGCGCCGCTTCTGCTACAAGAAGCAGCGGCTCGTGTCCACGCTGCTGGCGTCGGATCCGTCACGCGAGCGGCGCCAAGTGTTTGACCAACTGGGCTTCACGACGACCGAGGAGAACACGGAGATTCTCAGCGAGTGCGACGTCGTGTTCCTCGGCACGAACGCGCGGGAGGCGCTCAAGGACGGACTGATCCACCACCGTCAACTCGACGGACGAATCCGTGGCGTGCCGCTGGGCGAGCAGCTCAAGAACAAGCTCTTCGTGGCGCTGATGGGTGACATGCCCGCCGAACAGGTCGAAAGTCTCATTTACCCGGGCGCCAAGGTGATCCGTATGATGCCGCAGAGCTACTTGGAGCGCCAGGGACTCGCGCGCGGCTTGCTGCCTCCTTCTGGATGGGCCACGACCCGCAACACACACGCAAGTGCTGAAGACGTCGAGAAGATCGCCAACCTCGCTGGTATCTCGACGTGTATCGAGATCAACGAAGGACACACAGACCTGTGGGCCTTCAACACAGGCGCCCCCGCCACATTCGGTGGGATCTCCTCCGCCAAGGCCATCGAGGAAGAGAGTGCAGAGGAGGACGAGGAGCACTTCCACGCCGATGTCGGACCGGACTTCCACGACCAGTACGTGCTCGGCGAGTACCTGGGCACTGGCCGCTTCGCTAAGGTGTACAAGGCCACGCACCGTGAGACCAACCAGGCCTTCGCCGTCAAGTGTGTGACCGAGGAGGAGCTCTCATCGGAAGGCAGTGAGACGCTCATGGCCGAAGTCGCCGCGCTCAGCCGCCTCAACCACCCAAACGTGATCGCGCACCACGGCTTCTACTCGGAGGAGGACAAATACTTCCTGCTGCTGGACTACTGCGAGCACGGCAGTGTGCGGCGGCTGCTGCGTCACCAGAAGCGCGCCTCTGAGGCAGTCGCCAAGTCCATCATTCGCCAGCTGCTCCAGGCTCTTGAGTACTGCCACTCGATGGGGCTCGTCCACCGTGACGTCAAGGCCGAGAACGTTCTGCTCACAGCCAACCCGTCGGGAGATGCGAAGGACCCGTACCAAGTGAAGCTCGCCGACTTCGGGCTGTCGAAGGAACTGGAGCTCGTGCCGGGCTACCTCCAGGATATGTGTGGCACCCCTCAGTACTTGAGCCCCGAGATCGTGTCGGGACGAACCTACGGCCAGCCCGCCGATATCTGGAGCGCCGGCATCTTGAGTTACATGCTGCTGAGTGGGGTCGTGCCCTTCGACAACGCCGCCAGCGAGGCCGAGCTGTTCCGCTTCATCCGCATTGGCGCGATCTGGTACCACTCGCCTGAGTGGCAGGACGTCTCCGCCGATGCGAAGGACTTCGTGCAGCGCATGCTCGAAGTCGCGCCGGGCTCGCGCCCCACCGCCACGGAGCTGCTCCAGCACAAGTGGCTACAGTCGTGAGTTGTGATTTGTTGCAAGTATTGCGTCTAGTCTGGTTATTTATGGAATACACAACGTCCAATTCGTGAAATTTGCGTAAATCGGTGTCTGTTTGCATTGTTTCGAAAAAGCGGGATGCGACCTTTCGCGTTCGTCCGCCACAATCCAAACGGTGCATCCATCCACTGCGCTGCATTGTACTGCTTGTGAGCATGACGACGCTGGAGGAAGCCAAGGCGTTCCTGAAGAAGGAAGGCAGCGACGGCACGAACCTGTACGACCACCTGTCCGATGTGCTGCTCAAGATCCTCGTGGAGAGGCCCGAGAACCTGCAGGACTCGTTCGAGTACGTGTCCACCGCAGTGAAGCAGCAGCGGTACGTGGCGCCGCCCTCCACGCTCGACAACAACAACGCAGGCGAGTCGGCTGCCAAGAGAGACAGCGTACGTTGGCTGCCGTTAGCTCTTCAGTAGTAGGAAACTGACGTGGTGGCGGATGGAAATGCAGAAAGCGCAAGTGGAGAAGTGGGCGAATGCGGCGTTGGACCTGCTCAAGGTGAGCAGCTAGCACCGAGGACCATCAAGCTAACTGTGTCAATTGATCGTCTGGCATCTGTGGTGATCTGCAGATCAAATCGGAGGAAGAGGCCGCCGCCGAGAAGCCTGCGGGTGTGGCCGACCTGTTGGACGAAGCCAACATGTTCGAGTGGGCAGGCGTCGGCTTCTCCAAGAGCGAGACCTTCCGCCTTTCGGTAGCGTTACAGCGGCTCGCGATGGCCAACGGCACTCTGAGTCTTCGCTTCTGGGGCAAGATCTTGGGCATGGGCAGCGACTTCTACGTCGCAGAAGGCGAACTGGCCTCGCCGTCGGAGCCAGAAGACCCACAGGCCGAGGAGGGCACCGCAGGAGCCAACAAGTACACGTACTGGGCGATGAAAGACGACGGCTCGTACGAGTGGGTGCGTCTGCCGAACGTGAAACGTGACCAGATCATCGCGGCTCGTCAGCTGCGTCGCTACGTGCGGTCGGACCTCGAAGGAAAGGTGCGGGCCATTGAACGCCTCATTGTCGCTCCTCCATTCCCACTCACAATATTTGTGTAGGTCGTGGGTCACCCGCCATTCCCTGGCACGGAAAAGCACTTCCTGCGTGCGCAGATCGCGCGTATCTCTGCGGGTACAGTGATCGCGCCTGCCGGATACTTCCAGGTGAACGACGCAGGCGACATCGAGCCAGTAGGAGAGGACCCGGAGATCAAAAGTGCCCAACAACTCGCCGATCTCGGAAACTGGGTGCACTTTTCCAAGGAGATCAACGCCGTCTACGGGCGCGCGACACCCATGCCGCCGCAGACCAACGCAGACGGCGAGGAGGTCCCATGGGAGGGAGAAGAGTTCGCACCGCCACTACGAGCGCTCTCCGACGACCAGGCCGGCGCCTGGCGAGTGGACAAGTACCCAGCGACGCTGATTCCCGCGGTGGGCGAGTTTGCCGTCGCGCGAAGTCTGGTGTGGCCTGGTGCTGTGAGCATCGCGGTGGGGAAGAAGTTCCTGAACGTGTACGTTGGCCACGGCGTCAAGTTCAGCTCCGAGCCGTACCAGCGTAGCCTACCGAAGCCACTACAGACTGGATACGGCGTTGCCGTTGGAGAGGCAGATCCGGAAGCAGCTGACGCCAAGCCAGCGCTACGGTTCGAAGGACTCACGGAGCAGAAGGATGTGCTGGAAGACCCGACGCCCGCGGAGGCGGAAGAGGACTAAGCCCCCTTTCAGAGGCTGCGGACGAAACGATGGATTTGGACATAGGAACGCGAGAGCGGGTAGGTCGTAGATACGCTGCATGATTGATAATAGCCTGTTTCAGAGAAACCAACGGTCTTTCATGAGTCTGCAAAACGCTGCTCACTGGTTGTCGAGCGGATGGCTGCGATAGATCGCACTGCGACCCAGGGCCCACACTGACTGGCGACAGCTAGCGTCACGCAGAAAGACTTGCTCGGGGATGGGATTCACTTGAGGTGCCGGCTCATTAAAGACCCTCATGTGGGCCAACTCGTATCCGCCGTGGAGGTCGAACGCGTCCACCGAGCTTCCCATCGCGGCGACGACCACAGTCTCACTCGCATCCTGCAAACAAAGCCACATCAAGAGTATTGTCAGAACCGAGAAACGACCCGCTTGGCTGCTGAGAACAGCCACTCACCACGTCGAAGCGTAGCATCGATCGGTACACGTCCTTCACACCGCCAGACAACCGAGTGGCGATTGAGTGGCGTAGAGATCGCAGGTCCACGACACTGAGCTCTCCGTTCGACCGCTGCAGCAGCATGCGCCGCTCGTCGCTCAGCACGCGCACACACTGGACGGCACCGACGTTCTTTGACTTTGAGTCCGCGACGAACTCGCTCGCGCGACGAGGAACCCGCGTATCCCACACCCACCAGGATCCGTCACGCGAGCCGTTGACGACCACGGATGACGACCGAGGACAGAATGACTGGCTCAACGTGTCGCTCTTGACCTTTCCACTGGGCGCCGTGGCTGTGATTCCTTGTCTAGCAGTGTCGGCGTAGTCGGCGTTAACGATCACGGCACCGACGTCGCCGTGGAGCCCCACGGAGAAGAGCGGGTCAACTGGAGACCTGGAAACTACTCCATCAGTGATGGAGACGACTTCACTACATCAGATCATGGCTTACCATTCGACGGTCCATGGATCTGGGAACCGCCACGAGTGCTGCCATCAACACCAACCAACAACCAGGTCAGCCGCGGGCTTTTCGTCATGATGCTCCGATCACACAGGAACGTAGACAAACCTGGTTGACTCCTGCGTCATGAAGGAGAACCACTCGCCCACTCAAGGGTGAGGAACCGCCTCTCGCGTGCAGCGTCGCCAGCTCCTGCGAGACTCCTGCGCCAATGGCTGAGACCATCACAAGCCCAGGCTGACGAGGGTGGAATCGAAGCGCCGAGATCTGTCCATTTCGTTGCCATCGATGTCAGAGACCGTGCGTGTGCGTTAATCACAAACCCACAGTGTTGGTACCGTGGACTCGGGGACGATGAGCGAGCCGTCGCGTTCGAGTTCTCGCCTCCCACACTCATTGGATTCGTTCACGACAAACGACTGCACACGGCCCGAAGCGTCTACACAACAATACCAGTGAGGGTCACAGCATGGTGCGTATGCAAAGAGTCGACCGCACAGCCAACGAAGACTCTGGAGGCGTCGGCGTTGATTTCCATTGCCGAGAACCGGTCGCGTGCGGCGTCCAGCGCTACATCCACACTACGCAGATCACGGTTTGACTGCAAAATACAACACTGAGTCAAACCCAGGGCACAAATTCGAAGCCCAGGCACGGCACACCCACCAGTCGTGATCTGTAGTATCGTGATAGGAGTCCGCTGCAGTCTCGGAACGCTGGCGCGTTGTCGATCTCTCGCTGCGCCAGGCGTCCCACCCAGCCACAGCGACGAGCAGCCACTCGTCCTGCTGTGGCTGTGCCGGCTCTGTTCTCAAAGCGCGCCTTGCGCTCAGCGAGCTGTGCCTGGGCAATGGCTTCGGCACGTAGCTTCTTCTTCTGCAACTGCTCGTCGTGCTTCGTAAGCTTGAAGTAGCGGCCACGCTCCTCATCAAACACAAAGCCCGGAAGCGCTGGCCGCTTGAGTCGCTGGTGTGTTTGCTGCTGTGGTACATTCGGCCTTGCTGCCTGTGCTGTTGCAGCGTCGGCTACTGTGGCTGCGTGGGCCTGCTCCACTGTGGCCGACGGGGGCTGGCGGGCTGCCTCCTCAGCTGCCTGCTTGGCTCGCTGGGCCTCCAGAGCCGCTAGAAACGCCGCGCTTGGAGCACTACTGGCCGTCGGCTTGCCTCTAGCAGAGCCTCTGCCTCTCGTGGGCTTTGCGTGACTATGTCTGCCGCCTCCGCGCCCTCCGTGAGCCCCACGGCCGTCGCCCCGACCTCCATTCTTCTTGCCGCGAGCCATTTTGCCAGTTCGAAATTGGCAACTGTCCCACAAATCTCACCGTGTTTTGAGACCTAGTGGTGTGGTGCTTGTGACGTGAGGTGTTTCCGCTGGTGAAGGCCGCCGATCACAACAAGAGACAACACCCAATGCGCAAGGAACAGAAGCTCGTGCTGGGCTTCGTCGGCACCGTCGTGGGCATCGTCGGTGCGTCCGCTCAATCCCGCGCCTGTATGATAAGTGAGACCGTGGCGCTGAACTAACTGATGAGTGGTGCTCTGCCAGGCGTGCTGCACGTCTACTTGCCGTTCTACAGCAGCCTGGGCCAGCAGGCGCAGACCCGCGCGGGCATGCGCGCCGGCGGCCCGGACGGTGACGCCGCGGCCAGCCGACGAAGCGCGTCGATGTGGAAGAACATGGACCAGCACAAGAAGGCCCAGCAGCCCAAGGACGAGTAACGCGCTGCACGGTAATACTAGAACGTGGTTGATTCACTTGAGGATCTCGCTGCGCAGACTTGCGCGCCGCTGGCTGTGAGCGTGGTTGGCGCTCTTCATCTCCTTGGTCATGGCGCGCACTTTGGCCGACACACGCTTGGACATGGACTTGATGTCGCTGCTCGTGGAGTACCGACTCATGCCCTGCTGGATCTACATGTCGGGACAGGTCAGCTACAGCGTGTCAGGGGCGCAACCTCTGCACAGCTCGCTTACCATGGAGAGCTTGAGAACCGCTTGGTGTCGAGCCAGCTTAGCGACTGAGTGGAGACACAGCGACGCCGCCGTGAGCACTTTCTTGCCAAAGTGCGACGCCGTTCCGCTGCGGCCCAGGAAGAAGAACGTCGAGTAGAGATCTGGAGCCACCTGCGGCGTCTCCTGCGAAAACAGCGAGTAGAACCAGCTAGAGAATGACCACGTCGACGGAGTGGAAGCAGTCGACAACTGTGACAGGTTCTGTGGGGGAACAAGAGCTGATCTTGTGAGCTCTACAGGCTTGCAGGCCAGCTGGCCATTACGAGATCACCGTACTCGATCGGCTAGCTGGTAGAGGTTCGTGATCTCCTTGATGATGGCGACCATGTCCCAGTTGCGTGTGTGCTGCGCTGGCAGAATGATATCTTGCATCAGGTGGTCTCCAAAGTAGCAGATCCGCTGCCAACAATGTATCAGTCCCGGCACCCACAGCATCAAACCCAATACATTGTGCACCCACCGGTGGCAGCTCCACGTCCGTGAGATCGCCCTTCTCTTTCTCGAAGAACTTCGTGAGCACGTGGAGGTTGCCGCCGGCGTAGATCTTGCCCTTCTCCAGCTGCGTCACCAGGCGCTTCGGGCCGCGCATCGGATTCTCCGCGTCGACTTCCTATGACCACAACATCCACGCACACAGCCAGCACGCAGTCCGTCAGCATCTCAACAGCATCGCGCTTCCAGACAGAGGACCAGTCGTGTAGTGGGCCGTACGGAGAACGGCGTGTCGTTGAGCTCGTCGAAGAAGATCTCTTTCTTGCCCTCGGTCAGCACGATGTCGAAGAACGCGCGCCAGTCTTTGCCGATCGCGAACTTCATGACTTCGTTGCAGTGCGTCCACGAGCCGTTCGTGAGCACGAAGAGCTGCTTGCGGTTGTCGTCTTTCAGGGACACGAGCACGTCGCGGATCTCGGGGTTCGGCTGGATGAGCAAGTCGGGAGTCGAGCAGATCATTTTCCAAAAGCTATTGGCGTAGAACGTCCGCGCAGCCTTGAGCACCAAGGTCGAGAGCGAGATATACGCCACGCGATTCGCGAGAAACGGGTCATTCGGGTTGTCCATGGGCGAGCGGTCGCCCTCGGTATCCGGGACGAGATACAGCGAGGCGCCTAGCTCCTCAGCGACGATCGCGCCCGAGTCAAACGCGTCCACGATCCACGCGTACAGCGGAGCAAAAATCAAGTCGGCGGCCGTGTGCATGTAAATGATCTGGTTGGAAGACGAGGACGTGGACAAGTCGTGCTTGCTCAGATGGCCGTACAGCAGATTGATGGAGAAGTACGACACTTCGTGGGTTCCGTGGTACGCGCGATGAATCGTGGCGTCCTCGGCGATGTGGAGAAAGTTGCCGCGGTTTGTATCGATAGCTAGGCCGCGCTGCGCGATCTCCGGCATCCAGACAGGCGGCGGGATCGTCCGCAGACCCAGGAAGCTCTGCTGGAGCTCCTTGCCAGCAGCTTCAAACGACTCCTTGAGCAGGAACGGCAGTTTGTACTCCACGAGTGTGTGGTCCACGTCGAAGCCGATCCACGAGTACTTGCGGTGGGAGAAAATCTCGTTCTGGAACTGCCTCAGCACGGGCATGTCAACGACGTGGCGGTGACGCGCCATCGAGATGGTCTTGAGTCGCATGAGCGACGTCATCTGCACGTAGGATGAGAGAAAGTTGTGGTTGTGGGTCTCCACGCACTTGGCCCAGAACGCCTCCAGCTCGTCATCTTTGAGCCACACCTTGTGCTCATCTCGCACGAGCCTCGTGAAATCCTTCGCTGTCTCTGCCGCGAGAAAGGCATCTTGGCGCCACACCAGGTACGTGAGCATAACGGAGACCATGACCACACAGCCCTTGACCAACGCCACATCCAGCAGACGCACGCGCAGAACGAGAGGCAGCAGATCGGAGATGCTGACGTCAAACAGTCCCCAGAGGATCGACCGATCAACCTCCAGCGAGACCAAGTGCTTGTAAATGCTGGGCGCCTTGTTGTTGATACAGGATTCGAGCACGTCCCGGTAAATGGCCGAAGCCTCGGCGCCCGTAGGGATGCACGGCCGCCTGTTCGACGCGATCTGCTCGCGATAGAGAAGGAACGACAGGATCTTGGTGGCGTCCGTGTTGGCCTTCATCTCAGTCGCGATGATCTTAGCGAGGTACGAGATCTGTGGGCCACAAGCGAGATGAGAAAACGCGTGATGGTGGAGAAGAAGCTCTGCCTACGTACGATGTGGTGGTTGTGCTTGTCGACGCGAATGGGCAGATTGTTGGGCAGCGCGTCGACGATCTCGTTCACGCGCGTCTCCAGCTCCACGTGCACGAAGGACGAGTCCTCCTCCGATTTCCTGGGCTCCGAGTTGGCCGAGACCGAGAAACTCGCGGGCGCGCGAGTGGAAAACGCAAAGTTCTACTGGCCGCATGCAGCAATCAACATCCACGTCCCCACGCGAACACCAACACAAGGCAAGACGCACCTGCGCGACGATGCTCTTGGACTTCTTCTGGACTTCGGCCTGCACGATGTCGAGCCAGATCTTGTGGCGGCGCATGGCGAAGGGCAGTCCGGACTTGACCAGGATGGACATGTTCTGCTTGTTCATGCCGTGCCAGATGATGAGGTCATCGTTGAGGCTCTTGCGCTTGGACAGCATCGTGGCGGCAGGCGCGTGCGCGTGCGGCAGGGACAGGTTGACGTCAATGGGAGCTGCTCGCTGAGTGGAGCCATGTTAGAGCATGTCAGCCGCGAAACGACGTGGAGTTGACACGTTCGTATCGGTTAGGATGCGTTCCTAACTTATCCGATGCAAATCACCACAACTCCAGCAACAGACACGGAGACTTGGCAAAATGGCGCCGACAGAGACGCCTGCCGACGCGACGCGACTGCGTAGAACCATCCGCGCGGACGATGCGACGCGGATGGTGCAGCTCGGAGCGGCTGTGCTGCTGGGTGGAGGTGCGTTTGTAGTCGATGGTAGCAGCATTCGCTTGAAACGCGCTCACAAATCCATGACAGGCTTTTACTACGGCTACACGACGCAACAGCGCGCCGCCGCGAAGGAGATGAAGCTCAAAGGAAGCGCGCCGAAGGCACCCGTGCAGCAGCCAGTGGTGCCAGTGCGTCCCGTCACGCTCTTCGAGCGGAAACTGGGGCTGCACCGTCCGCAGTCGTCGGGCAGCGCCGCGTTCCGTGCTCTGATAGGCGGCACGATCATGGCTTGCACCGGCGCCACTGTGATTCTGCTCGGTACAGGAGCAGCACTAGGAGCTACAAACGTACGGTCTGCGATGAATGCGGAGTCGTGATTCGATTTTCTTAGGACTGACGGGGTGCTGGTTGTGTTAGCCGACTGAATTCCGCGAGCGCATGGAGGATCTGACGCAGAGTATGGGCATCCAGGTGAGGGAACCATCATGGGATGTGAATGTGTGATGAAGATCTAATGGTGGCGCTCTTGTTGTGGACATCAGCCTGTGGTGTCGGAATTTGGAAGCGAAGAAGCCGAACTGGATCACTTGGCCAAGATTTTTGGAGACGGTATGCGAGAGGATATCGAAGCACAAGGGGGGCAGCTCCAGTCAGCAACCACCGAGTCCGCACCCCACTCTCGGGCTTGAGAGCTCCGGGTGTAATGGGCTGCAAGCAAATCAGCGATGATTCGGCTGATCATCATCAAACCGCTCAAGGTGTGGTCTGGGGGTTCGGTTCTTCAACTTCCTTTGTCATAAAGCCCATCCAATCCAAGGATCAACACATTCAGCGAGTGATGAAACCCATACTTCATGGTTCGCTGGTATAGCAGCAAACGCATGAAATCCCACGTTGATTGGATACCCTGTGGATGCAACGAAAATACCAGAAATGTCGTCGAAGCTCTTAGAGCAGTCGCTCGATTTGAGGTCGGAACAAGCTGAAGAACGACTTGTCGTCGTACGCTTCCAACAGCTGAAGCTCAAGTTGTTGCATCGAGATCTCCATCGTCTCGCCCACTTCAGCAAACTCGACTTCGATGGCTTTTTGCGCTGCGACGTATTCCGCGTCCAGGTCGGTGAGGATGGTACGTAGCTGCTCGATCTCAGCCCCGGCTTGGGTCAACTCGATCGCAAATGCCTTTTTGTAGGCTGTGTGAGCATTCCTATCACCATATCGACAGTTCGTGAGTATATCTTCCTTTCCGATCAAATGATTGCGAAGTCCGACGTACTGCAGCGCTTCGCTGGAGGCCTGGAGCTGAAATTTGACGTCCTCGATCTCGCTGGAGACCTTGTCCATTGCCTTCGCTCGACTCTTCGCAGCTTTTCGGAAGAACTGCTCCACATCAGTGTGGAAGGCCTCTTTGTAGCTGCACACCGATTAACTGAGGTTAGCCTCCACCGATCGTCACGCAAGCACCCAATTCCACACACGCACAGTCGTTTGCATTCCGCCTTGCGCTCCTCCTTCTGCTTGACTTTCTGCAAGTAGAACCTTTCAGTCAGCTCTGCATTGAATACGCTAGGAACTTTCCAGGTTTTGACGGCGTGACCTTCTCCGACATGCGTTGAAACACTTGCTTCATCGCGTTCATCTCCTCGTCCATCGTCTACACCCGCACCAGTCGTCAGCGCCACCACATCACTACCCGTGGCCACTCCCTAGACCCACCTCGCTGGGCTTGAACAGCTCTGCGTCATCAAACGGATCCACCGCGTTCCCCTTGCGCTGGATCTGCGTGGGTTTCTTGCGCTTCTGCAGCGACGGCTTCTTGGCCAGCGGCGCCTTGCCGCGACGCGCTGCTACCTTCGCCCTCTGCGCATACGGACGCAGCACCTTCTCCTCTTCCTCCTCTTCCTCCGTCGCGCTGAGCGACTGCGTGTCGCTGAAGCTCATAGCGTCGCTGTCGCTCATGTTCGTTGCCGCGTACTTGCTTTCCTTTTGTGTGAATATGCCATCAACGCAAGGGGGAATTGAAGGACCATCACTCTCCCGGGCGGGAAAGTCGTTGCATCTTGAGAGGGGAAATCTTCTCATTTAGCAACAAAAGCATCTTGCAAAGCAACAGGTAGTTGTCAAATGAGGTGGATACTTCACACCACCGAAACTCTGCAACAGCCTTCCGCTTCTTCGTCACAAATCAGGCCAAGGCGGTGAAAATGGTGCGATGCACAGTGCGCCATGGAGAGCGTCTCGTGGATGTGGATGTGATGGCGAGCGACTCGGTAGATGCGCTTCTCCATTACGCGCGTGATCAGCTCAAGACGCAGTTTGGCGTGGAACTGGCGGCGGATCCGAGCGCCTACGCGATCCACAGCCAGCGGCTCGGCAGAGGTGAGCGACATGGGGCGAGGATGTACTTGCGACAGCAAAGACTGATGCTAATGATGTTGGTGTTCTGAAATGTAGATCTCACGACTGGCGATAGGCTTGAGCAACTGGTGCTTGAAGGCGACGTCTTGGAGCTGCGCGCGCTCGCCGCTGTTCTCCGACACCGGGCACGGGTAGTCGACAGTTCCCAATCCCGGCATCGGCTCCTCCCTCTTCACGGCAAGACATCCCTCCGCCACACCACGAAAGGCAACTCCGTTAGAGCTATCGACCAAATCGCCGCGGCCGTTGCCTCCGCGCCGCCTGGTCTGCCTGCGTGTCGCCTCGGACTGTTCGTCGTGGCACCGATGAAAGGGGAAAATTTGTCTCCGCCCGTTCGCTTTCGACTGCAGCGAGTCTCTCTTGCCGTCCGCCTTCTTCCGTACGACGAGGCGCACACCACCGAGACTGCAACAGGCCCCGAGTTCGCGTGGGAAGGCGCTTCGATGCGATTCAAGCACACCGATCCCACGCGAAGCGGCTTGGTCTTTCTCATTATGGTCTACGACGAACCGCCACTCGGGAATCGGGCTATCGTTGGAAGAGCGTTCGTCTCACTGGAAGATGCAATGGATACGCCGGGTGTGTCCGTCGCTCGCTGGATTCGTGTGGACCACGTGGGAGAGGCCTCGGCGCAGGACTCGACTGGTCCAGGTCGCCTCCTCGTCTCTATCTGCTTTCACCCCAAGGTCTCCAAGGGGCCGACTGTCGGACGCCTTCTGGCTAGTGCGGCGCAGACGGAAGTCGACTCAGCGTCAACTAGAGACCGCATCAGGCTCAACGCCACCAAGACGTCCTTCTTTCGCTCGCTCTGGAATCGACGAGGACGAAGCACTCAGTTTCTCACGGTTGACGCCGCGACGCTGCATCATGAACAGTCCCTGCGTCGCGCCAAAGGAGTGTTTTCCGTGAGCTTACGAGGCATCCACTTGTGCGGCCCACAGTGCTCCAAGATTGCCGGCCACACGACGCTATCTTTTCCAGACTTTTCGCCGATCGTGGTTGTTCGATTCGACGACTTTGAGCACGAGATCCGTGCGACCGCTTCGGAGTGTGAGGCGCTTTCATTCGATCACGAGTGGTCCGTCTACAGCTGCTTCTCCAGTGTCAAGGTTGAAGTGTACCGAAGGGGAACTCGGGGATCTGGGTCGAAGACGAAGTGGCTCCAGTCGGATCACAGTCCAGCTTTTGAGATCGGCGCGGTTGCGGTCTCATGCTTCGATGTTCAAGAACGAGCCGCTGCGTCATGGACCCTTGACCCGCTTCCGGTGGCTCTCGGTCCGGGCAAGAATCCTCCGGAACCTGGGTTTGAGTGGTATCCTCTGATGCTAGACGATGAGGAAGTCGGTCTCGTTCATCTAGCTGCGGCTTACACGGAGGACTTGGCTGGAATCGCTGGCATCGACGAAAGTGCCGACTTAGCCTACGTGCCCCCAGACGAGCGGACTTTCGATGCCGCTATCATCCAGCGGAATTTCGAGCGTCTTGACGAGCTCTATGGTGTCGTAAAGGAGATAAAGGGGGCCTGGGATGACGTACTCGACTGGAAGAGCCCCGTGCGGACGATTGCCTTCTGGGGCGGAGTAAACTTGTGCTTCTTCGCCATTCCAGCCGCCCATTTCCCGCTCATCATCGTTATCTTCGTGGTGACACTGCTGGTGTCAACATTCGTCTCCTTCATGCGAGGGAATACGCACAAGAAGTGGATTGAGCATAACCCGACAGCTTCGAGGCTCACGATGTTCCGACCTGTTGGAACTCTCCGCGTGGCACCTCTTCGTGCCAGCCATCTCAGCTCACTGATATCGCACGAGGACCACCCAGACACGTTTGTGCGGTTATTCTACGAGCCAAACTTCAAGAACATTCCAGTTCACCAATTTGCAGAGACCGAGTGTGCACGAAGAACGCGAAACCCCGAGTGGACGAACTCTCAGCGTGGCTCAAGCCGAGAAGATTTCTTACAAGCAAACACTACGCGTCTGAAAGGGTTATTCCGCCATTTACAAGCATACGCATCGAATTCTGAAATGGAGGAGGATGCAGTGGAGTCGTGGCCACGGGCAGACGGAGGTGTCGACGCGAATGCGTTTCGATTTGCCATGCTGCAGCCGGTTAAAGTCGATGAATCGAACGGTGTCGAGACGATTGTGGATTGGAATCGGGCTCCTGGCGCGATTCGATTTGACGTCATTCAAGAAGGAATCCAGCACCAGAGTCCACTGATCGGTCGAGTTCGTATCCCGCTTCGATCGCTCGTGGACGATGAGACCAGAGGAGGTCCGCAGAAAGAAGTCGAGATGACGGTCCCACTTGTGCTACCAGCTCGACATGCGTTGTCATCAAGTCCAGTGCTTGGCCACCACCACGCTGGCGCGCCAAGAGGCACTGCCACACTGACAATTCGAATGCAGCTGCTTCTTCGAGAGCCACAAGAGCGAGTGACGCTTCAAGAAACGCTGGCCAGCGAGGCGCTTTACGAGTCATCGGAGTTGGAGGTTGAACGCGAGCTTTCTTGGGTGGCGAAATTTCACAAGGCGAAGGACGTCGCGAAAAATATCCAGCTAACACTCGGAACGATCTGTTCGACCTTGGAGCGGTTGAAGAACCTATTCCTCTGGGTCCATCCACACAAAACTCTCCTCGTCCTGGTAGCAACGGTGGGTGCAGGTATCCTGTTTTACCTGGTGCCGACGAAGTTCTTCGTTCTGTTTGCGACGACGAAAGCGGTAAGTCTTCACAACGTTGGAACACGGATTTTGTTGAGGACTCACTCACTTTGCGAGTAGGTTACACGAAAATTCCACAAGTCCATCGACAAGGACTTCGTTCGCTTTCGGAATTTCCTCGTCACGATTCCCACAGATCTCGACATGAAGAATGTCAGTGTTTGCTTATCAAATGACGACGACGATGCCCTCGGTCTCACCAACAACCTTGTATGCTATAGATTTACCGCGCGAAGAACGAGGAGTTCCTGAGAGCTAAAGAACACACGGAAGCAGAAGCGAGACTGAAGGCGCAGTGGTCGGGAATGGTCATCCGCCAAGGACATCACTGGCACCGCGTCTGGCACGATCGCTACTGCGCAGTTCGAGGGAGTCGACTCGAGTTTTGGCATGTACGGCGAAGATGGCATCGTTGAGTTGCTGGATCCAGTTTGAGTCTGACCACGTTTTGTGCCTAGTCGATTGCCGATGCAAAGTCGGGTCTTCCCCCGAAGAAGTCGTACAGTGTCTCCAATTGGATTGGAGCCTGCAATACGGATGACATCTCCAACCTCCCCAAGGACTGTTTTCCGATCGCAGTGCTCGACGTCTCGCGCTCGTTGCTTTCGATGGCCCCTCGCGGAAGTGAGTACCGTTCAAATGCTGTCAGGAGTGGAGTTGACGGAGATTGACTTGGGTTACGTGCCGTATAGAACGTCGAATCATCTGCCTCAAGTCAGAAGAAGATCTACAAGGCTTCACAGAGGCTGTGCGCACCAATGGGGAACAGCTGGGCAACCTGGAAGGGGAGGACTTCGCCTCCCAATCCTAGTATTCTTGCCACGATCACGTGAGCAGTCGTCGTGGGCCGAACGAAATCCTCTTCAGACATCTATTGTCAAAGTAGCGGCTTATAGATGCATTCCCGCAGCCGCGCCGGTTGCTTCTTGGGTTTGTCGCGGCGGTGCTGGTTAAAGCGCGCGATGAGCTCATCCTTGCGCTCCACCATCCTCTCCAAGGCCAAGACCTGTTTCCTGCACGCCCCAAACACTCGTCAGTGTCGTCGCTGCTCCAGGTTATCGCAGAGTTCATCCTGCCCATGCACCTGAAATGCCGGAAGTTTCGAGACACAAAGTCGGCGAGGGCGTCCAGATACAAGCGGCAAACGGTCGTCAGCGTCTGCACGAGGTCGGCTACAGAGCCAAACTCAAGCTTGTCGATGTCCCGGTGCATGGACGCACGAGCTGTGATCGCGGCCGTAGCGAGTGGACTTAAGTCCACTGTCAAGTCCAAGTGGAACTCGTCAGCTGAACGGACACGAGCGATAGAGTTTGTGTCAGTGCAAGGCTCCGCTATCCATCCAAGCAACAAAGGTGGCCGCACACTCACCGTCAGGATGATCCCATTCAGGCCCCACCATATCCACGTCCAGACGCGATGGCGATGAGGGTGGAGCTGTAGAGAGCGTGGGTGAAGACACGGCGTGGCCGAGCCCATTGCTGCTGGTGCTCCCTGTGCTGGTCGGTCGATCAGGCAGAAACGGAAGAAGCGTGACGGGCTTTCGAGGCATGGAAGGCGGAGAGCGTTGCAAAGACGAGTCCAAGAACAACGACGTCGTGAGCTCTGGCTGCAGCGCAAGTCCTCGCCTCGTCTTGAGACCGAGCGCTTGCAGAGTGTGCTGGTGTGCCACCAGTTTGTCCGCCGTCTCCGTCACTTCGACCAGGATCCGCCGCATCTCCTGTGCCGCGCTCTCCCGCAACGACTGCTCGAGACAGTCGCGCCACGTCTTGTGCTCACTCCGCTGCGCTTCCTCCAGTATCTCCACTTGGCTCTCAAGCGACGCCTTTGTCTGCTCGAGCTGCTGCATTTGTCCAGTCAAGTACAGGATTTTGGTCCCCAGACGATCCACCAGCGCGACTTTATCAGCGAGCTCCTCCTTCAGATTCCACGTCACCGTGCTGGCGGCCGTGAGCTGCTTCTCCATGCGATCGCACTCCTTCCGCAGCGCTGCCGTCTGCCTGTCGATCTCGATCTGGATGTTCTTGCGGTCGCGCTCTGTCTTGGCGATGCGCTTGGCCCACAGCTCCTTCTCGGTCGCGATCAAGTGCTCGGCATCCAACTGCTTAGCCACGGCCGTGTCTCGCTCCCGCTCAGCTTCTAGCTGCGCCTGCTTCGCGAGCCCTTGGTCCAGTTGTGCT
>JAADXN010000643.1:0-18303 GCA_023337875.1 Pythium apleroticum | reverse complement strand
GAGGAACGAGATGCAGAGCTGGAACACGCCCAGGAAGAGCTCGAAGTGGCGGTGGTTCTGCCGCATCACGTGCAGCGCCGGCAGCATGGCGGCGTCCGTGAGCGCCAGGCAGCAGAAGCGCGCGAGCTCAAACAGCACCATGCTCGCAGGGGGTACTGGATGCAGTCGCGGAGGGGCGGAGGGAGGGAAGAAGAAGCCGCGGGGACGAGAGGCTAATGAGGTGGCGACGGTCTCACGTGGCACCGCTTGCATCCGCTGCGGAATGGAGCCGGTCGCACTAGAGGGGTACGTGATTGGATGATAGGCGGGCAATATACAGCCAATGGTTGGTTAATCATTGAGAAAAGCGCTTTTTTGAAGTGATCCAGACCAACTTCAACAATCCGACGAGACCAGCAACGGAGACCGTGGTCGTTGCATGGATTCCCACGCGAACGGTGACGCGTGCCTGTCCTAATGGCAGTCACTGCGCCTTCGTGACTGGATGGATCCCTTTGGTCAGCATCCTGGTGACGTGGTGCTGCGTCTCATGTGCCCGCAATGGGATCAGACCGCGGAAGGCGCGCGCACTGTTCGCGCGTTGTTCCGCGGCCTTGACACCCGCAGTGTGTCCCTTGCGGTGGATTCTTGAAGCCGACTCTGTCTCGGGTGGCTCCCTGCTCTGCCCCCGCAGTCAGTCGGCTACTAACCCATCAGGCCACTCTCTGCGAGCGTCAGCGGTGCCTAACATCGACATACGCGGCTTCCTTCCACGGAAATCCACCCTCGTCGTCAGCCGCGGACACCAGCACACACACACACACACAGCCAGCACACCCGGCTCTCCCGTGTTATCGCCACCTAGCAGCCGCGCTCGCTCGCCTGAAATCCGCCAAAACTATCAACTGCAATCCGCTGGGCTCCACAGGTCGTCATCGTCGCTCGGTCTTGCACTGTCGGCCCGTGAGCTGCCTCTACGGCGCTTGATCTTCATTGTTCGAAGCCCACACGCCCAGCATTCGATTGTTCGCACTATTGAACCTACGTCATCGTCCGAAGGAGAGCGAGGATGCAGCTCGAAACGGGGATGGCGGCTGGATCGGCCTTCCTGGTGGTCGGCGGCGCGTCTCTGGCGTTCGTCGTGGGCGGCGCCATGGTCTTCAGCACCATGTTCCTCTCCCTCGCTCAGCCGCTGCCGCTCGTCATCGTCTTCAGCGCGTCCAGCTTCATCTTTGTCGCGGTGGCGCTGATGGAAATGTTTCGCCGCGCTCAAGACGGATACACCGCCGTCCTGCGGGACGACGCGACGTCGGACTCGACGACGACCGCTGGGCTCGGCCAGCTCTTCGCGATCATGAGTCTCATCGTCGGCATCATCACGCTCTACACCGTCGACGCTATCATCTACCGCATCTCCATCCTCGCTGCTGATAGGTACGGCGAGGCAGGGATGGCGCAACGCCCCGGTGGCGTTGTCGTCACCCGCGGCTCGTTCAGCCAGCTCGACCTCGCGGCCTCCGGCCAAAGCCACGACCTCCAGGCGTCGTCGTCATCGCACCATTACTACGACCAGGCGCTGCCTCATATCTCCACGACAGCGAGCGCGTACGAGCCGTTCTCAGCACACGCCTCCGGACAGCACCTCCGCGGCACAGTCCTGAGCGTGCTCGCTGTCATTCTGCATCACACGCCAGGTACGTGGCACGCACGACTCTGTCATGTTTGGTGTCAGCTGTGCTAACACCTTTTGTCTGTGTACTGCAGAGGGGCTCGCACTGTACGTCTCCGCAGTCCGACATTTGAACATCGGCGTCGCTGTCACCGTGGCAGTCGTCCTGCACAGCCTGCCAGACGGCATCGCCCTGGCGTCGTCGATCTACTTTGCCTGCGGCTACCGCCATCGCGGCATGTTGTGGTGCCTGTTGTCTCCTGTGGGCAAGCTGCTCGGGGCTCTCGTGGCGTGGTTTCTCATCGGCCACAGCAAGAACGACGTACTCGCCCACGCCATTCTCACCGGCGTCGCGACGGGCTTCCTCATTGGCATCGGCGTCAAGGAAGTGATGCCCACGACCCACAACTATGCCGTGGGGAAGACCCACGGGACCGTCCTCGGTATTGTCGCCGGTATGCTCGTCATAGCCGCCAGTAAGCTCATCACTTAAAAGTTTGAGATTGAATCGAACCTCCACAACTCCACAGTTCAAACACATAGAAACCGATAGCTTCGATTGCTACCACCACCACCACCTACACGTAGAGAAACGCGAGCAGCATGCGGATGCCAGCGAGAAGCACGACGCCGCCCAGCACGCTCGTGGTCACGGGGTTGTTGTCGCTCGTCGTTTTGAGGTTGTAGCACACCGTGAGGATCTGCGAGAGGCACATGCCCACGAGAATGCCGCTCGTGACGCCGTAAAACACTCCCAATGTGAGCGCGTCGAGCTCGGTCTCGAGTAGCAGGGCCCAGCTGAGGAAGCCGCCGAGAGGCAGCGCGAGTGCCGACAACACGCACCACAGCACAGCCCGCCAGCGAACGCCTGAGGCCTGCGTGAGCAGTCCTGACAGTGCCATACCCTCTGCAGTCAACAGCCAAGAGAGAGAGAGAGTTAGTGATTGATCATCGCAATCGTTGTCGATAGTGGTATCATACGAGTGAAATTGAGCAGCGAGACGGCGCACGCGAACAGGATTCCGAGCGTTCGGCTTTGGTTGGTCGCGATGCACAGCCCCATGCCCTCTACACGCGCAGCAGTCGTTAAGTGGGATTGCTAGCAACACCGCCATCGTTGTCAGTACGCACCTGGGATGTTCTGGACGGCAAACGCCGCGACGCGCGCCGTGCCTGTCTTGTAAAGCAGCTCCTTCGTGACTTGTTCTTCCGCCGACGACTGCAGCATCAGCGTCTGTCCTCTCGCGGTCGTTCGAGTGGGCGATCGCGTCTGGAAGTGTCTTGATGAGCCCCGGCTTGTCGGATCTCTGGATATGCTGAGCAGCTTTGTGGGGAGCGCGCAGTACATGCAGAGCGTGTCCATGACCCACACCATGATCACGCCGATGGAGAAGGCCCCCGCTAGCAGCAGCGACGCGTAGCCTTCGTTTAGCGACTCAGCGTCATCGCTCGGGTTCCACGACTTCATCAAGTCTTCCAGTGAGAGCTGGGCGACGGGCAGCAGGTCGACGAGCGTGAAGAACAGCACGCCGCCTGTCGCGAGCCCCAGCGCGACCACCAACGAGCGCGGCTCCCACATGTACGCGAGGCGGTTGCAGTACACGACCAGCGCGCCGCAGACCGTGAGCAGCCCCGTCGCGCACGCCATCATCACGCCCAGCATCTTGTCGCTCTCCATCAGCAGCTCGTCCTGCAGCGAGTCCGTGGACGTTGTCGCATTAGAACCAGCCATTGGCATGGCTTCCTGCGGCCGTGGAGACGGAGCCGTTGGAACAAAACTGACGCGGTTGGATCAATTGCTCGCGCTGTCACCCGCCACAGTCCGCAGCGCCTCTGCATCGCAGTGTAGCAGCGCGGCCAAGCAACGCCGCGGAACGTTCCATCTTCCTGCGTTGCTCCATGTCAACGAGATGGGGAACTGGCATCTTCAGTGGAGTCGGCGTCGTTTCAGTGGGCCAAGCCAAGCTAAGCTAATATACCCATTTCAGTATCCCGAGTGATTGTCAACCTGTGAGATCTGATGCCGTCGACGGATGCCTATCCGCGGTTAGGGTTGCATCTCATCTTTGCTAGATCGGTATCCTTCCATTTACGATATCGGGTATGAAGGGGATCCGCTCGCATTCACGGCTCCAAAGAACTTCGAATGGGATGTTTGCACGGCGGCACGCAGACGGACATTCGTCAACAGTCCGCCGCGGCCCCGCACAGCCCCTCGCGCAGCAGCTCCTCGACAGCACACACAGCATGACGAGCGCGCAGTCAGGAGCCGCGCAGCTGCTGGACGGCAAGGCCACGAGCGAGCACCTGCAGCAGCACGAGCTGGCGCCGGCGTGCGCGGCCTTCCAGGCGCTGCACGGCCGCGCCGTGGGGCTCGCGGTCGTGGTCGTGGGCACGCGCAAGGACTCGGCCACGTACGTGCGCATGAAGCAGCGCACGAGCGCTGCCGTGGGCATGCAGTCCTGGAAAGTGCAGATCGATCTGCCGGCGCCGCTCCAGCGAATCGAGGACGAAGGGCTGGACGCCGCGGCGCTCGGGCTCGGCGCCGCCGAGAGGAAGAGCCTGGAGGACGCCGTCGTGCGCGAGATCTACGACACGATCGCGGCGCTGAACGCGCGCGATGACGTCGACGGCATGATCGTGCAGCTGCCGCTGCCCAAGTTCTGCGACGCCGAGGCGATTCTCAAGTCCATCGACCCGGAGAAGGACGTGGACGGCCTGCATCCGCAGAACCACGCGGCGCTGTTCCAGTTCGCGACCCGCAAGGCCGTGCTCAGCGGCAACGGCAACCGCGAGCGCGTCGACTTCAGCGTGGCGTGCACGCCCGCGGGCTGCATTGAGCTGCTGGACCACCACGAGATCCCGATCGAAGGCAAGCACATCGTCGTGCTGGGCCGCAGCCAGATCGTGGGCTTGCCCGTGTCGCTGCTGTGTCTGCATCGCAACGCCACGGTCACGATGTGCCACTCCAAGACGCAGGACCTGCCCGCGCGTGTGCGGGAGGCCGACATCGTCATCGCCGCCATCGGCCGCGCCAACTACGTCCAGGGCGAGTGGATCAAGCCGGGCGCCGTGGTCATCGACGTCGGCATCAACGCCGTGGACGACCCGAGCAAGAAGGCCGGCTACCGACTGGTCGGAGACGTGGACTTCGACGCCGTCAGCAAGGTCGCCGGCGCCATCACGCCCGTGCCCGGAGGCGTCGGCCCCATGACCGTCGCGATGCTGCTGCGCAACACTGTGGACAGCGCGCATCGCCGCGTGCAAGCCTAGACGTCCCTCTATCGTCTCTGCGATCTACACTGTTGCCACTTTCCCGCTTTGCAGACACGAGTCTCCGAACCGCGAGGCTCTCGCTTCGCCCAACACACCACGCGAACCGAGGGCGCCATCCCGATTTTCCAATTGTCAAAAGATCCCATTTTCTCAAAATTTAGCAACCGCTGCAGCGCTCTTCTTCTCAGTGCTACTGCTACTACTCATCCTCCTCGCCTTCGTCTTCGGATGAGAAGTGGCCGCTTTCCTCGACCAGCTCCACGTCCTTGTGGATCTCGTCCCAGTCGTACTCTCCCTTCTTCCGCGCATTCGCTGTGGCTTTCTGCGGATGGCAGTACGACTTGGGCGACGGCAGCTCCTGCGTCACGTCTCGCACGGGCGCCTGAGCGAGCAGCAGGCTGAGACCGACGTCGTTCGCGTGTCCTGACGCTGGCAGCAGCAGTCGCAGACACTCGCTGTGGCCTCGCAGCGCCGCCACTTGAGCTGGAGTCTCGCAGTCGCTGTTAAGCACTGTGGGGTCAGCTCCGAGCACGAGCAACTGCCTCACAACTTGTGCGCGGCCGCTTGCTGCCGCCCAGTGGAGCACCGTGTCCCCGCGCTCATCAGCAAGCTGCCAGTCGATCGAAGAGACCTCAGCGAGCGTCGCGATGAGCTCCTCGGCGTGAGGAGACCGACACGCGTAGTGCAGCGGTGAGCACTGCCACACATCGCCCGTGTGGACGTCAGCACCGAAGTCGAGAAGCGTCTTCACGGCGTCCGTTTGGCTGTGGTCGATGGCCAAATGAAGCGGCGAGCAGCCTCGTTTGGCGTCAGGAACATGAAGCAAAGCGCTTCTAGTGGCCGCATCCAGCGGAGTCAGAAGCTCACGAATGCACTCGACGTGGCCACACGTCGCCAAGATGTGGAGGGGCGACAGCCCAGAGCCGTCGCTGCGGTGCAAGCCCAGCAGGAGCTGTCGTCGCGACTCAGGGTCCGTCCCGTGCTTCAGTGCATGACGCTGCAGCGTCAGCGCGGCCTCCGGTTGGTCTCTTTCGCACGCCCGATGCATCGCTGTTCGGAGCTGCTTGGAGCTGGAGTGGCTGGGAGCCTCACGCCACAAGTCGGGCGTGGCTTCCAGCATCGCTTCGATCAAACCGACGCTTCCCTGGGCGGCAAACAGCATCAGCGGCGTGTCTCCTGCGTCGTCTCGTGCGTTGACGTCCAGCTTGGCGCGTTCCAGAAGGAACTGCAGCATCTGAAGCCGCTGTGCGAGAGGCTCTGTGCTAAATGCCAACATGTGAAGCGCTGTTCGCTGGTGGCAGGGCTCGCGTGCGTGGACGTCTGCGCCTTGTTGGAGTAGGAACTGCGCGTCATCGACGGAAGCAGACTCGACAGCGTCGAAGATCGTCAGACACTTGGACGACAACGCCGTGGAAGTCTCGCTGGTCGCCACCGCCGCCTTGGCATCGAGAAGCTGCTGCCGTTTGTAGATCGACCGCGTCTTCGTGAGCTGCCGCGTGACCTGGCAGAACTGCGGCAGCTCCATCTCGTCCACGTCGCTAACTTCCAGCCAGCCGTCGGGCTTCTCCACCGCGCGAGGCGACGTCGTAGCGTGCATGATGATGCTGCGCACGTCACTGACCAGCGTGTGGAACAGCTTCGCCAGTTCGTTCGGCGAATGCACCGCTGGCTCAGCAGCGACGAGCAGCTTCCTCGTGACGACGCGATCGAAGCGCACGCGCGTCTTCCGGTGACTGTTCTCAGTCGAGAAGGAGCGGACCCACGCCCGGCCACCTGCAAAGTGCACGACGAACAGCGCACCCTCGCTAGTCTTCACAGGCCACGTGAGCCGGCTGTTTCGTACCTGAGACTGTAGCCAGCGAGAGACCGTGAGCTTCGCACTGTCCAGGGCCTCTTGTGTTGGTTCTGCAGCCTTCACACCGCCTTTGGCTTGCGCCACGAGAGCGTCTTCTTCCGCCTTGGCTCGCAGTCGCCTCTGGCGGCGAAGCTGGCGGTTCCACGAGCGCCAGCAGCGCTGCACTTTGCGCGCGGAGCCGATGCACTTGAGCTCAAACAGCCGCAGCGCGCGAGTCTGGTCGAGTTCTAACACGGAATTTTCCATGAGCTGGGAGGCAACCATGCGACTGGAGCGGTGCTTCTCCATGGGCCACAACGCCTCGGTCGTGATGCCCTTGGTCGCCTGCCTGCGAACCACGAACTGGCGCCAGCGCTTGGCCACTTTCCGCACCAGCAGACGCACGAAGAACGACCGCACGCGAGCCGCCAACTCAAACTGCGCGTACCGATTGGCATACTCGGTGAGTGCACTCGCCAGCGTCGCAGCCGCTGTCCTGTCCGCAGTTTTCTGGGTCTCCATCATCACGTGGACGAGGTGCACGCGCACCAACTGCTCCGTCTCACGCTCTTTCTGCCGTTGCCGCTCCAGTTCTTTTGCCGCCCTCTGCATCTGCAGCCTCTCCTTCTCCACCGCTTCCTCGAGAGCTATGCGTTGGCGGTCGCGTTGCTCCAACTCGAGCCGCACGCGCTCAATCGTCTTCTCAGCCTCTCGTCGCGCAGCTTCTTCCTGTCGACGCTGCGTCGCTTTGCGTCGAGCCAATAGCCGCGTGAGCCACGACGAGATCGTACGCTCACTAACAGCGCGCTTCTCTTCAGCTAGTGCCAGAGCCTTTAATTCACGATCGGCACGCTCCCGCTCTTCAGTCTCTCGCTGCCGGCGCTTGACGTCGGCGATCTCCTGCTCGGCCTTCCGCAGCAAGTGGTTCGTCCAACACTGCCACACGAACCCAGCGATCCGTTCGCGAGCGGCTCGCTTCCGGAGCTGTCTCGCCTCCCTTCGCTTGGATCGCAGCCGCGCTTGGTACGTCTGCTCCACCACGTCCCCAGTAACCGCGCCAAAGAGCTCGGCCACGTTCTTCTGCGCCACTGCCTTCAGTGCTTGCGTCTGGAGCTTCTCGTCCATCGCCGCTTGTTCCACTCTTCGCGTTGTCTCCAACTCCTGCAGTCTCCGCTGGCCCACACTGCGTTCCTTCGCGACGGACTTGTTCAGCTTCCACCACAGCATGCGCTCCTGCAGCAAATGCCTGGTCTGGTCCTCTCGCTGCCGCCTCTCCAGACGTTCTCGCACTATCTCCAGCTCGTGTTTCGCTCGAATGATCTCCTCAGTGGCTCGCGTTGCCTCCAGCAGCCGCCGTCGCAGTACTGTTCGCTCCAGGAAGCGGTCGATGCGTGCGCGGGCCAACTGCCTCGCCAGCTCCGCTGCTTGCTGCTTCTCCCGCTCCTGGCGCCTCGCCGTCTCCTCTTCCAGCAGCTTTTTTGCCGCCTCGGCCTCCTTCCACTTGGCTTCCATCTCCCGCAGCGACTGCTGCATCACTGCTCGCATCTCGGCTCGTCGCTTCGACTCGAGCTTGAGTCGCTTCTCGTCTTCCTGCCTCGCGCGCGTCTGCTTGAGCTTCTCCTTCATCATGAAGCTGCGGTTCGCCTGCAGCGCCTGGTTCAGCTTACTTCGCAGCATTTGCTCCTTCACGAAACCTTGCAACTGCTTCGCTGCTTGCAATTGCCTTTGCCTGAGCTGCTCTTGCTCTAGTTGGCGTCGCTGTTCGGCCTGTTTGGCTGCGTGCAGTCGTCGCCACCACAACTGGAGCGTTGTCTGAGCATCCACACGCTTCCGACGCCGCTGCATTAGTCTCGTGAAGAACTGGCACCGCTTGAAGCTCCGATGCATTAAATGGAAGATCTGCTGTCGTGTCCGCGCACGTCGGCGGCTCAAACACACTCGCCACTGACGCTGGATCCGTGTCACCAGTCGTCCCTGAAGCTCACGCTGTCTGAGCTGCTGCGCCGCGACCTTCTCAGCAAGCACCCGCCGTGCAAATCGCCCAACTCGACGAGCAGCACACGCCACTCGCAACGCCATCAGCCGCTCGTGGCGTTCGACACGCGCCGCCTGCCACAATCGGAAGCAACGGCGCAGCATCTTGAGTTCACGCTCCAAGTAGCGATGACTTAGCTGATACCGTGGCGACGCAGCAGCAGGTGAGACCATCGCGAGCGGAGTCAAGCCCGCCGATCGCTTTGCGTGGTCGACTCGAGACTGGTCGAGGCGTTGGTTCAGGTCGATCGCAGCGACTTGGACGTCGCGACACAGCGAAAGAATGTGCGAAAGCTCCGACGCGCTTTCGGAATCGCCAGCGTCATGCTCTTCTTCGTCGTCTTCCTCAGCCCGTTCAATTGATTCAACTGGCGGCGATGGTGGCTGCGGAGCGTCCCCACTGAGCTCAGCTACACACTCCAGCTGAGACTGAGCGGCCTGCAGCGTGACAAGGGCGTCGGTCTCTTCAGCAGCGTGGGGCTCTTCTCGCAACCGTGCTGACGATTGTGTCGAGGTCGGTTTTGCGACGTGCAGCTCGTCTTTCGGTGTGATTCGCAGCGTGTCATTGGGAAACTGAGGCAGTTTATCCAACGCACTGGCGATCGTCGCTCGCAGTCGGGCGTCGTCGCTGTCTCTCTTGGCTTCCCCTTCGTGGAGCAACTCTGCAATGGTCTTGGCTTCGGATACCGGGTGAACTTCGCGTGCACGAGTGGGAGGCGGAAGCAACGAAAATGAACTGACTGTCATCGATCGCTCTTGCAGCTTCTTGGCCTTCTTCGCTGCCCCCTTTGCACCGGAGACGGGATCTGTGGCGGCTACGATCACCAACGGAACCGTCTTGGGCTCGGCGATAGCTGGCGAGGAGACTACTGGCGATGGGGCTACTTGCGATACGCTAGCTACTGCTGTAGGTGACTTTGTAGACGGTGGTTCCACAACTGTGAGATACTCTTGAGGCGGAGTTTCTGCTCTGGGTATTGGTTGCGGTGTCGTCACAGGCGGCGCATTCACCCATCCCTGGCTCGGCTTCTTTGGCTGTTTCTCCTGCCACGTCTCCGACTCATCCTCGTAGACGCCGTCATCATTCTCGTCCTCTTCACTCATCGAAGAAGCTGAAGGAGCTGCGTGTTGCGGCCGCCGTCCGCTCCAAGTCTTTTCACTCTCATCGTTGTGGACCCGAGCCCCAGTACGGTATGCTGCCGATGCATAATCACTCTCTGAGCGCAGATAGCTCGGTAACAGCCGCGTGGCGTTCGCCTTGGTCTCACTTTCTAGCAGATCCAGTAGTGCACGGGCGACGCGGTCGTGTGGCAGCACTTGCCACGATGGATACGCCTGACGAACTTGAATGGCAAACGCCTCCAGACGACTCACGATCAGTTGAAAGAGCGAAGACGACGCCACGTTGCCGGTGGAGCCCGTGGACTGGCAGGAGCACAGAAGCAGCTCCGACGAGTCGAGCGAAACGCCGTCCAGCATCGGATTCCTCAGTGCGTTGGCTCCCAGGGACTCGAACAAGTACACCACTGGAGGGAAACTGAGCAAGCAGTCGACGTCCGAGGCACAGAGCCGCGAGAAGCAGTCCTGCCACTCGTGCCGCAGCGCCCACAGCGTGGCGTCGCCGCTGGCATTCCCTGACGGGAGCTGCTCATGGAAGTACCGCACCATCTCCACAATCGACAGCGTCAAGCTGCGCAGGCGATTGAGCATCTTGATGACACCGGAAGACAGCAGCGCCGCGTGCTGGTGTCCCACACGGCGCGTGTGGGGAATCGCTGACGCTCGGCGCAGTTCGTCCTGGATTTCCACGAGCAGTTGATGCCGTTGCGTGATGTTCTGGCGAATCGCATCAGCGATCAGCGTCAGTGGAGTGGACTCCGGTGGCTCGTCTCTCCGTCGTGATGTTGAAGTGGACGTTCGTCTCAGCTGTGATTGTGACGGTCGCTCTTCAACGTCCAGCGCCGCACGCGAGCGGCTACTCAGCACCTTTTGCTTGAGCTTGAAAGGACTCGAGTTCTTGTGGTCACCGGTGGACGTACGCCGCACGGTCGCCGACTGAGGACGAGCCGGGCGATCGGACTGCCTCCGTGGCTGACTCGATTCGTAGGGACTTGCCAGGGACCCACGCCATCGTTGCTGGCTGCGAGCGTCTCCTAGGACAGAGTCATCGAGCTCCAGCTCCACGAGCAAGTGCCGCTGGTCGGAGAGCGGCCGCCGCGACATGGACAACGCAATCAGAAGTCTTGCTCCTATGCCGTCCGCACCGTTCCCATGGTAGGAGGAGCCGCAGGCCGAACGGAGTTGAGAGTGAGAGACGACTCCTAGCGATCTAAATTGGTTGTTGCGGCCGTCGCAATGCCTGCGGAAATGTCACCCCTGTCATCCGAAATAGCCTGCGTGCCCCCTTCAAATTCAATTCAATTGCGTCCCATGGGGCTTTTTCACAAGTTCAGTTCCTGGAGCTCCAGTGTCTCTTACACCAACAGCATCCCCCTGCTGGCCAACTGCTGTGCTTGTGCTGGCAACGACACACGGCCTTTGCCGTGGAAATATTCGCGGCGCCCACCCAGCCAGCACGATGGATAGTAGTGGATACGAGTATCCTGGAGGCCCCTCAAGAAAGTTTCGTCTCGTTGAAGAGACCCATTTCCAGGCGCCTCTGCGAGGGACGGAGCGGCCACCTTTACAGAGTCCGAGCGTGACTCATGAGGGGCATCCAGTCACGTGGTTCAAGCTCTGCCTAAAGATCATAGTGCGCGCAGAAGAGGGCAGACACATCCAGTGTGGAATTCGTGGTTGTCCCCCAGATCCTGTGGCTCCACGACGGTCTCACTTAAACATCTTGGTGAGACCGCAACCGAACCGGCCACTTCGGTGATTACACACCGGTCCAAAAGATCAGAGTGAGCTGGGCGCTGGTAAATCCGTGGCACTCCCTGTGGCGCCTGCTGTGCCAGTGGGTCACAGGCTGAGGCCCCAGAAGTCGGAGCTGCAGCTGGAAGGTATCTACTGAGCTTCTCAGATCCAATGCAAAATGGCTCAACGTCGACTGTAGGGGGCAGTTGCAGACGCGCAGTCTGGCCCGTGACGCTACCTGACAGATGGATAGGATCTGCCACTTTTAGCGGCCTCATTGCGGTGGGCGGGTCCTGTCTGACCCGACGATATCAAAAGATACAGCGAGACTTCGACCGTTACTGCCACTGCTGATCTCTCTGCCGCCGAGTGCTTAGTCCGCACTGCGGGCCAAATGTCTTGCCCCTGCGTCGACTCAACTGATCTGTATGTGGGAACGGGTAGAAGAGCTCCAACTGGACGTAGCAGCGATCCACGCGGCTGGTCAAATTCTACCGGCGCCGAGAGCTCATTTCCGAATCGCCCTTCCCTTCATCTCGCCCCATCGCGAGATGCCTCACAGCCCAGTCGTTGAGCGTCCAGCCATCGCCTCCATCTCCACTACCGCCTCGCTCGGTCCCATCTTCAAGCACCACCCCACCATGGCCAAGCCATCGTCCACCACCTCCCCTGTCTCGCCAGACCAAGTCTCTGCCGCCATGCTGCTGCGCATGCAAATCTCGCAGCCGCAGCCGTCCGGCAAGCCGCCAATCTCGCCGCCTTCCATCCAGCAGAGCGTGCCACGCATGAGCCCGGTTGCCGGTGGCTCGCTGCCTGCGCTCACACGCCTGCCGTCGCTGTCGGCGCGTCCTACGCACACGCACCACGAGCACCACCAGATCCCACCGCACCGTCCTTCCGTGGTGTCCATTCCTCAGCCGCGTGCTGTCCACGTCGCGACGGTCTCCCCTGCCAGCCAGTCGGAGGCCCCGTCGCCGCGTGAACTGGCAGCTCGCCTTGCGCTGCTGCTTCACGCGCGCGAGTGCTGCACGCCGCTGGACACGGAGCGTCTCTGCGGCGTGCGCAACTGCCGAGTGGCTCGTGGCGTGCTGGACCACTGCCAGGAGTGCTTCCTGTCGGAAGGCCAGTGCCACCGCTCCTGCAGCGAAGCCAAGCAACTGTTGCGCCACTTCCGCGTGTGCCGCGCCCAGAACTTCCAGCGCGGATGCTCGATCTGTGATACCCTCCGCACAGAGTTTGCGTGGGCCATGCAGCACGTGCGAAGCCTCACGCCACTGTTCGTGCCACGGGAGGACGAACAGCCGCACCAGCACGCCATTCCTCCGCACTACGCGCCGCAGCGCCGCCACTCCTACCAGCACGAACAGTACCAGTCCGCTCCTACGACGTCTCTGCGCCGCTCCGTCAGCGAAGGCCCGCACGCCACCATGTCATCCACGGGCCACCACAAGCGCAGCAGCCCCAACGTCTACCACACCATGGAGTCGCAGCAGCCGCAGCCCACTGTCAAGCGCGTGCGCATCGTCACGCCCACGGAAGAAGCCGCTCACGCCCAGCAGTGAGTGAATCCAGCAGAAGTATCCAGTTCCGCGTGCCCGTGTCGCTGTGTAGTAGCCATGAGTAGTGTGTCTGTTTGGGTGGTGGCCACGATTGCAGTGAGCCAGCCCGTACAGTGTAGTAATTCATGTCCATCGTGCGTCAATTCCTCAATGAAAATCACGACGTAGAAGCGCATGAGCGTCTTTCAATGTGAAGATCAGCGAAATGAATCGCTGATCTCCTTCTGTTTGGATCCGCAGCTCTGGATCTCTTCGATTTGACAGTCCTTCTCACATGGCTACATTTTTAAGGTCTCACTTATCATGCTGATATCCAGCGCTGGCTTGATGGGACAAGCGCCCAAGAGCTACAGTGCGGGAGCTTTCGTGTCTGGATCTTCAGCTTGTCGCTTGAACTTGCATGGATTGACTTCCTCAGCTTCGTGGTCTCTTTTGATGGAACTCGAGTGGGCTTTGAAAAAGGAGACTTGGTTCATTGATGGAACTCCACGTATACATAATGGTACTGTTGGTCTCGTCTCGCTATCCTACGGGCGCTCCATGGGACGTGGCGACTGCATTCGTTCTGCAGTCCGTCGCGGACGCGCGTGTTCTTCTTGATCTTCTTCACCACGCTCTAGATGCTCTGCTAACTCGCTTGTGAGCAATCTCGTGGTGGGCCACTCGCCGTGGCTCTTCAACATACAGTGGATCTTCATACTCAGCCGCAAGGCCGAGAGAGCACACATACAAACACACTGGGGGGGAGGACTCAAACACGCACGTGGCTGCGACGACGCTCACATGAAGCCGCCCATGACAGGCGACGTCGGGGACGAAGGCAGCGCGTGGCCCTGCTGAGCGGCGTGCAGTTGGGAGAACGACGGGCCGGACGCACGCTTAAAGAACTGGATCGGCTCCGACTTCTCGTCCGTCGTGCGGTAGGCGTACATGACGAGGCAGCCGTGGCCTGGATGGCGACGGTCCTTGAGGAAGCCGATAGTCTTGGTGCGGTCGTACACGCTCTGCAGGTAGAACTTGGTCGTGTCGGTCACGACCGTGCCCTCGGGCACGCCGCACACCACGAACTTGGCCTTCATGTCGATCTTGGGGCTGAAGCTCAGCTTCTTGGACATCTTCTGGATGCGCAGCACGCTGCCGTCGCCGCGCGCCAGCGAGATGCGGTCGCCGCCGCGGATCTCGCTGTCGGACGTGTGGCCGATGATGCGGAGCGCGTCGTTGACGTCGGCGAACGGCTCGTTGTCGGCCGAGAAGCAGTCCACGAGCTTGGAGAACACGCTGCTCTTGGAGCGGCGCTGTTGCGTCGACACCTGCACCGTGTGGCCCGTGCTGGACTTGAACGCCAGGTGCAGCATCTGGCCGTTGTACAGTGGCTCACCGGCAGGCGCGTGGACGATCGGCTTGGGGCGGATCGACTGCTTCTGCGACGGAGGCGGCGTGGACGATGGCACGGACATGTGGCGCGCGAGCGTCGGCGGTGGCGGCACGACCATGCGAGGAGGCGAGCTCATGCCGCGCTTCTGGCGCACGAAGCTCGTCTTCTGGCCGATGCTGAAGCGCCAACGCGAGCCGCGGTTGGGCAGCGGCTCGCCGAGGATGGCGTCGAAGTTGTCGCACACGTCGAAGGCCGACTCGTCGATGTCCATGTCGATGTCGTCGCCGGCCTCGCTCTCGACCTCGATGAAGGACGAGACGCCCTCCGGCTCCTCGGTGTCGATGAACTGCTCCTCCTCTTCTTGCTGCTCAGGCTCTGGCTGGGCCTGCACGACGACCGGCTCTGGCTCTGGCTGCTTTGGCTCCGAGAGACGCACGTCAACGTAGCTGCTGACTGGGACGAACGACGTGCCGACGCTGCTGTTCTGCTCGAAGGCCTGGGCCGTGGCGTAGTCTTCCAGCGGCGTTCCGACCGACGAGGACAGCATCGGCGTGGTCATGCTGTCGTTGTAGTCGCCGAAAATGGAGCTGAGCTGGCTGCCGTGGCTGGGCGAGCTGATGCGGATGCGCGACTCGCGAGGGCTCATGGCCTGGGCGACTTGGGTCTGCTCCACCGTGTCCAGATCCAGCGCGCGCTTGAGTTCCGACGGGATCTCCGGCGTGAAGTCGGCGGTCGGCAGCATGTCGACAGTGAGTCCCGTTGGGATCGGCGGCGTGCCCGGAACGAACATGCGGGACTCCTCGTCGAAGGTCTGGCGCACGGGGTCCATGCCGTCCGTGTCCACCTGGAAGAACGAGTCACTGCGCACCGCCATGTCCATGCTCTCCTCTTCCTCGGCCGTGGGCTCGACCGCCGTCTCGCTGCCCATACGCAGCGTCATGCGCGAGAGCGGGTCGAGGCCGCGGCTGCTGAAGGTGAGCGGCTCCATGCCCATGGTGGCTGTGGTGGTGTGCGCGCGGCGGCGCGTGGGCATCTCGAGGCCGTCGATGGCCGCCGAGCCCGTGGCCGTCCAGCGCTTGAGCTCCTCCTCGGTCGGCGCCTTGGGGTTCTTGGGCGACGGCTGGCGGTACGCGATGGTGGAGCGCACGCCGCGCTGCTCCCAGGGCTTGCGCTGCAGCGCCGCGGGCGCCTGCGTGCGGTGGACCGTCACCTTGCAGAACTTCTGGTCGTTAATGCCCATGGTGGAGGTCTGTCAGATGAGGAGCTACGGAAGTAAGAGAAGGAAAGTTGCTGACTGCGTCGCTTTTGCTCTGCGCAATGGGGAGGAACACATTTCCGGGTTCGGATCCGTCCTCCCCGCGGCAGAGGACTTACGGAGCACGCTTGCTGCTGTTCGGTTCCAGCCGACGGGGAGGCTGTAGAGGCCGTGCATCATCCAGAGAGAGTCGGGCGAAAGGCGGAGAGCAGAGCAGGGGAGAACAAGGGGCGGAGAGCAGAGACATCTGCATGGCGACAGCGGAACACAATGCTGGACAGGGTGGAACATATTCAGACGACGCCATCTCCCCATCTGGCAGAAGGGATCAGCAGTCTGCACGTCTCTACAAGACGTTAGTGACATTCACTTGATGATGAACCGAAAGGATGAGATGTCACTATGTCGGGGAGGAGTCAGACCAAGGGGGCAAATGTAGCCATGTGCAAAGGTCGTCTCACGGCGGGCCATTGATGTTAGTGGACTTCAACTGCCTCAACGATGAGTGCGTTTTCCGAGCATAACGCAAAGTGTGGAGTAGAGAACTGATCTTCAGTTCGGTTTTACCTTCATGAATCCCGCGCAGTTCAGCACTGTACGCGAGTCGCCATCATGGACGTCGCAGCCAGGTTTGTGGGCGTGCGTCTGGATTCGCTTTCATCAAAACCACCCGCGGGGGTGATTGATCGTGCCATTTTTCAATTGATACACGCGATCATCAGTGCGCACCTGGATGATTGATGACGATACAGCAGCACAGCTCAGTGCTCTGGGTGTGCTGACCGCACGCGTGACGTTCGCGACTGGCACCCTTGGCGAATCGCCAGATTGGACTCCGCCGATTGTCGCAAGCGCTAAATCAGCCGTTTAACCTATATTAGGTTGCTAATTTAGTATCAACGACTAGAGTAGGGCATATTCGGATTATCCTGTTTAAAGTGATATAGGTGGGCATGTTCATCTTTGAAGGGGTTGACGATCAGTTTGGGGACCATGCTGTTGACTCTCGACCGCCTGTCACACTCGAGGCCACAAGACGCTCCCGTAATCCGACTTTCTGGGAGTTCGCTTTGTGCGTGTTGACGTCCGCTCCTGTGCCCATTCTCCAAGTGTGCAACAGCATCATCCTCCCACGAGACGTAGCACTGATGATCATGCCGCCCGATTAGTCCGTCCATGGAAAACTTGGGGTACACTCCTTGTGTACCTGTATCGGATACCGTGCACTCTCGCGACCAGCGAGTGATGTATCGGACGACTCCTCCACGTCGCACAGTACGATAGTAGCCATCAACACGGTGGCTCCTGTCTCCATCGTCATCGTCGTTCTCCACGGGTTCTCCTCGGAGTCGGGGTGTTCGTTGGCCAATTGAGCAGCTCATTTCCAAACGCACCAGCTCTTTAGCACGCTACTACCACTACCACCACCACCAACATGCCACGCATTGTTATCATCGGAGCCGGCCCGTCGGGCATCAACGCCATGCAGACGTTCGCCAACACGCTCAAGGCGACCGAGCAGACCGAGATCGTGATCCTCGAAAAGAGCAAGTACTACTACCACACGGTCGGCGCGCCGCGTGCCTACACGGAGGAGAGCTACGCCAAGAACATGTTCATCCCGTACGACAACGCCGTGCCTGCCAACGGCAAGTCGTTCGTCAAGTTTGTGCGAGCCATCGCCACGGGCATCTCGTCCAACCCGAACGAAGTCTCCTACCAGCGCGTTGGCGCGGACGACAAGCCGCAGACCGCGGTGGAGGTGATCACGTACGACTACCTCATCATCGCCACGGGCAGCACGTACTCGGTGCCAATCAAGCAGGACGCCAACAACTTCTCGCGCGCGTACACGAAGGCCAAGCTTAAGGAGGTTCGTGACAACATCGCCCGGGCCAACAAGATCCTGATCGTGGGCGGTGGCGCTGTGGGCTGCGAAGTCGCCGGTGACATTGCGGCGCACTTCCCCACCAAGCAGGTCACGCTGGTCTCGAGCCAGCCGAAGCTCGTGATGACCGACAACGTGAAGGACAAGCTGCGCGACAAGCTACTTGAGTCGCTCGAGGAGCTCAAGGTTCGCGTGATTCTGGGCGAGAAGCTGGACGAGCGCCTCACTGGCAACTCCTTCGAGCCACGAGTTGTGCGCACGGACAAGGGCACGGCCATCGAGTCGGACATCCAGCTTCTCTGCGCTGGCTTCCACCCCTCTGCTGAGCTGGTTGAGGCCATGGACCCTTCGCTCGTGGACCGCAACGGCTCCATCAAGGTGAACGACCTGCTGCAGCTCGACCACCCAGGGTACAAGCACATCTTCGCGCTGGGCGACCAGAGCTTTGAAAATTAAATAGACTATTGTACGGCCCGCATCTTGGGGCAACAGTAAATTACGTCAATAAGCCCGACCACAATAATACATATTGCAGTTATTGCAGTCATTTCTGAGGTCTTAGCAGGACAATGGTGTGG
>JAADXN010000642.1:0-18326 GCA_023337875.1 Pythium apleroticum | reverse complement strand
GGGTTAGGCGGAGTCGCCGGATCTGGGCTCGCCGGTAACCTAGTCGTAGGTCGCAGTGATCTCGACGCCCACGACACGCTTCGTGGACGCAGACAAAGACCCCTTCGTTGCAAGCGGCACGCTGACGGACTCACGGTCTTGGTCGGCCAACAAACCACGAAGCGAGACTTCGCCTTCGCCGATCAGTCTACGAACACACCATCATCACCACGTTAATTAACAGGTCCAGGAAGCCTCTCTCTCCCTCACACAACTCACTTCGTCCACCCGACGCGGCTGCGGCGCTTGACTTGGACCACGAGACGGCACTCCTGCAGCATATCCACAGAGCCAACGGCTTCCAGAGACGTCTTGTGCAGACGCCACGACGGCTGGGCGTTGCTGTCTGCGTTGCTTGAAGTGGCTCCAGCCATCAACGGCGTCTTGCGATCTCCATACAAGAGCTGCCACGTGCAGTAGGTCTTGTACCAGTCCCAGTCAGGCAGTCCCGTCACGGTCTCAATGCACAGGCTGAACTGACGATCCTTCTTGGTCGTCGTGGTCGAGTCCGAAGCTGAGGATTCTGGTCGTGATCTGAGGAGTGATTTCGACGACGATGATCTCGCTGGCTGGCACGGCGTGAGCTTGTTCTTCAGAAGCTGGATCTCGTGCTTGTGCGCCCACACGTAGTCGCCCGTCGCCGTCGCCGCACACTCCAAGTTGCTGACCTCTGTGATCGACAGCTCGTCCAGACTGTCGTTGTGTAGCCTGAGCAGATCTCGCAGCACTGCCATGGCGCCGTTGGGTGAAAGCCTCACGTCAGTGGTCGTGGTGAAGACAGCGTCAATCGCTGACGTGATGTCGAGTCTTTCAATGAGACTGTGGATCTTCGTCGCATGCTGCGCCTTGCCGTCGATATCTGAACCACGAATTGAAAGACGTGAGATTGTGTCAGTGATGGTGGGGAGACGCACGTGTGCTCACACGAAGCTGCGCCTTCCAACGCGGTCTGAAGAATGGGCACTGACAACGCGCTGCCGACAACGTTGGCTAGCAGAGACACACCATCCTGTCACACCACAAATCCCACACATCGAGTCATCAGATCTACTGCCGAGCTAGACCACCAGCCTACCCAACGTACATGCAGTTTGGCTCCGTGCGTGGCAAGAAACACGGGCGGCACGTGGATCTCAATCGGGACGTGAAAACACTTTCCAGACAAGTCGCTGAGCATGCGCAGCACCACGATACGCTGCTCTGATCGGTACTCGAGAGACCACAGCGCTGGATAGCGACGCTGCGAGTCGCCCGTGACCACCAGCTTGGTCACCACGTCCAGCTTATCACGCATCAGTTGCATCAGCTGGAGCTCTTGGAATGACGCGATATCTCGCCACGCGCGATTCACGAACCACTCGAGATCCGGCGGCATCCAGGGCATCGTCGACCGCAGTTCACTCGTGCTTCGTCCGAACATGATCGTGTCTCGCACAGCCTTCACGGCCGCCCCGAGGGCGTGGCGTTTGTTCTCGACCACGACGTATCGCGATGCGGCCATGCCCGAGTAGCCGTCCAGCACCTTCTCGAGCTTCATGAGGTAGAACCGCATGTTCTGCCACACAGTCTCAGCACTCGCACCAGCGACTTCGACCCGAATCACGTCGCTCTTGGTGTCTCCACGCTGCAGCGTCGTCCACGACTGGAATTCCTCGCAACTTGACTCGATGCAGTTGGCTCGCACGACTCGCTTCATGAAAGTCGAGTAGCTCTGCACCGCGAACTGCTCAAAGATCGTATCGCAGAGATCCGTCGAGATCTCGTACTCCCAGCAGTAATACGCTTGTGAAGGCAGCGATCCCGGATCACGTGCTGGCTCGTGACGGGCGGGCTCCCGGGTCCTTGACGACGCTGCTTCCAGTTGCACTTTCCAGTAGCTGGGCACGATGAGATCCGAGTCCGCCTGCATGACGTCGTCATCGGCCGGATAGACGAGCTGGAAATGCTGCAGCAGTGTCTTGAACGCCCCCACGAGATCCAGATCCATGTCCTTCCACAGCGGAAATGTCATGAGCAGATCGTGGGTCACACGACCATCAAGGCGATGTGTAGCGTCATGAGGCCCTTGGTTATTGCTCTCCGTCTTCTTGTCGTACTCGTGGCTGATGACCTCGCGCACGACGTTGATGACCAGCATAGGATCCAGGATGATAAAGTCCCGTAGCTCCCCCCAATCTTCATGTTCATACCATAGGATGTCACCGAGGTCGTGGAGCGTGCGAAGGATCTCACGGCACTCGTCGTAGTCGAGGTCATCGATCTCATCCATGAGCTGCCGACACAGCGTGCGGAAGAGCACCATGCCGTGCTCGATGCGGTGCTGGTCATCACCCGGATGCTTGGCGGCCTCACACTTGGCCTTAACAGCTCGAAGAACACGAGAATACTTCTGCCACATCGGGAATCCGCGTTCGCTGCTCTCGATCTTGAGTTGTAGGGCTCGCCGCACGGCCTCGATCGAGTCGCGACGCGTGACACTCACCACCAACCAGTCGTCGGAGACTAGACGATCCAGTTTGGCCTTAATATCATGCGGATACACTCGACGCTGGCTGCTGCTGGTGTCGACGGAGTCTGAGGTTTGATGTGACGCGTGTCTGGGAGAAGCGATGAAGTCGTGCTCCACCTCTCGGATGTAGTTGAGCTTCCACTGGAAAATGCGGCTCTGCAAATCACGCCAGACGCGTTCGGCTTGGAGCTGTTCGTCCTCGAGCAAGTCGGCCTTGGTGCCCAGCACGAGGAACTCGGCGTCGGGCTGGCGAGCGAAGATCGTGCGCACCCAGCGGAAGACGTGGCGACTTAGAAATCGGTCCATGGCAGCTTCCGCTCGGTTCGAACGCAAGGTCTCGATTTCGTTGAGCTGCTTGGTGTACGCGTCGAGATCTACGACTAGCACGTAGAGCGTGCGGCGCGAGAAAAACAGCGCGTGCGCGACTTGGTACACGTCTTGGCCTGCAAAGTCCCAGAACGTGACTTCGTGGCGCTTAGGGTCGTGGCCCTGAGAGACTTCGAGGTTGGGATCTCGTTGTTGGTCGATCTCCTCGCTCTCCGAAAGCAAACTTGGCACGAGCTCAATGCCGATGGTGCGATCCTGGACGTCCACCAGGAACGGCTTCATGGCCTCAATGGAGCGCACGAGGCTGCTCTTGCCCCACTCACTCGGTCCGACCACGCACACTTTGCATCGGTACACCAAGTCGCTGGCACGGGAGCTTGTCACATCAGCCAGATATGTCTTGACGGAAGCCTCACCTCGCTCAATGGCTTCGACTGGGATGGTTGTGAGCTGTTCCACGCCGTCGTAGTGCTGCCTCTCCCAATGCAGCACACAGGCTTGCAGCCCGAGACACCATTGCACGTGCTGACTACGCGGATGCTCCGGAGGAAGCTGGTCACGCTTGAGCTTGGCCTGCATCTTCAGCAGTCGGTGTTGGCAGTTGTCCGTCCATTCAGCTCCGAACTTGCACAAAGTGAAGACAGTAGCGACCGCGGACGCGCTTTTTGGTGCGAACACAGCGAACTCGAGCGGAGATTTGCCCAGCTACGTGATCGAAACAGGTCAGTCAAAGCACCTGACTGACTCTCTCCAATCAAAAAGGCAGCGTACGTTTGTGCGAACATCCACGGCGACACCAGCTTCGAGCAGCAAACGCACTTCGTCAAGACAATGGGCCTGGGCCGCTAAGTGCAGAGGACGGTTGCCATCCTACAACATAACCGCTCTCGATCAACCAACGCAGTCCAACTCCAGCTGATACATGGGAACTGCGTACGATATCTGGCGAGTCCATCGATGCCGCTGCGCCAGCGCTGAGAAGCAGAGAAACGTAGCTATTGCCTCTGGACTGGAATACATAGTGTAACGCTGTTCGCCCTTGCTGCAACACAACCTCAGGTGTCACCACGCCGCTTTGTGTGCCTCGCTTCAGAGGCCACCAGTGTAAACGCACCTCATCGACAGCATTGACGTTCACGCCATGGCCCACCAGGTACTCAGCTGCTCTGAGGTTGTCCTCTGCGACTGCAACATGGAGTGGCGTCCACCCGTCCTACAGAAACCGACACTCAGTGAATGGATCCGCTCGGATACTCGAATGTCTGACGTACCAGTGCGACGGCTTCTGCATCAGCTCCGTACTCAATGAGCAACGCCAACAGATCGGTGTCGTTGCTCGCGGCAGCGTCGTGAATGGTAGACCAGCCATTGCTCTGTCACACACAGTCAGTGGTCAAACAAACCATCACTTCCATTAGCTACACGTACTGGATCAATAGCTTTCGCGCTGGCACCGTGCCGCAAGAGTGATTTGGCTGCCGCGAGATGGCCGTGTCTCGCTGCAACGTGGAGAACTGCCGTTCCATCCTGATGTGGAGGCACGAGCCAGATCAGTGATGTGACAGGTCAGTGATGTGAAAGTACTGGTGCTCTGCCAGCTGATCGCACCTTGTCGATGGCGTGGATGTCAGCACCGGACTCTAAGAGGAGCTCAATGAGTGCTTCGTTTCCTGAAGAAGCCGCAGCGTGAAGTGGCGTCCACATGATCTACAGCTCACGAGAAGGTGAGGAATTCCGCCGTGACTACAAACCCACGCGTTGCTGTACGTACATCATTCACGTGGTTGACATCTGCACCACTGTCGATCAGGATTCGAGCAGCGTCTGCCTTGCCTGCCAGGGCGGCCACGTACAGTGGCGTTACCAGGCGCTATCACATCAAGCAGCCTTCAATGAACCATCGTGTGGTGAGTCTGGCACACGAAAGCATGTATACCGTCGACGTGGCGTGAATGTTGGCACCGTGCTCGACCATGTACGCGACCGTGGAGGCATCGCATTGCTCGACAGCGTAGTGCAAGACGCTCCAGAAGCCCTGCAGGAATCACGCGTCGACTATCAGGCAGACGATCACCAAACAGTCACGAGAATCCTCCCCGTACCTCTTTGTAATCGCTGTTGGCGTTGATGTTCAGACCGCGTTGAGCGAGGCTTTTGACAGCGAGGTCGGAACCATTGATAGCGGCGACTAGAAGTGGCGTGGATCCGTCCTAAGAGGTTGACTTCCAATTAAAGTTCGGTATCCCTGAATGTTTGGTTGGAAGCGATTCTCTCTTACCTTCGCAATGGCGTTTACATTGGCTCCATGGGCGAAGAGTAGCTCGAGAATCTTCACGCTGTTTGACTGCGCCGCTGCGTGGAGGGGACTCCAGCCCGAGCTGTCCGTCGCATCCACATTGGCGCCGTAGTCCACAAGGCACTCGACTGCGTCATTTCGGCCATAGTAAGCCGCTGTGAAGAGGGCGGTGTATCCATTCTGAGCACATCCACAAAATGAGCCGCCTCCGGAAGTCGCCTCGAATGCAAAACTTCATAGGAGCTACGTACACTTTCTCGAGCTTCCAACTCTGCTCCATTCTCGAGCAACGCCCTGCAGGACGCGACAGCTCCGGACGTCGCAGCATAGTGCAGTGGCGTCTTACCAAGCTATTGAAGGAAGGAAACAATGAGACGAGAGCACACAAGCAGCGCTGTTCACGAGAAGGGCGTACCATATCTGCAGCGCGTACGTCGAGGCCGTGGAGGATCAAGTGCGAGACGATGGCGTTGGTGGCGTTGGCGGCGGCAGCAATATGTAAAGCAGTACTGCCGGTCTAGAACACACTCCGTGTCAACGCGCCACAGGAAGAATGGCAGCTATGGCGGCGTTTCATACCTTCGTGGTGTGGCGCCAATCGGCCCCTCGTGACAAAAGCAGCTTCACGATCTCCACATCACCGCACTGGGCGGCGGCGTGCAGAGGCTGCCAGCCGCCTCTGTCTTCCGTGTCGACGTTGGCTCCGTGGTCGAGCAGCCACTCAGCGACATCACGACGTCCTTTGGCTGCCGCAACAAACAGCGCCGTGTGGTTCTCCTATTGCATCAATCGCCGTAAGATCGACAGGCAAGTGAGCGGCCACGGACGTCAGCGTTTACCTGGTCGACGGCATTGACGTCGACTCCAGCGAGCAAAAGGCGTTCAGTTATACCAACTGATCCCGCGAAGGCGGCGATGTGGAGCGCAGTGCGGCCGTTCTGTTAGCCTCAATCTCAGTACCCCTTTCATTCGAACAGCGCCTGAGCAGATCGAACTGTACCTCTGTCGCACTGAGGACGTCGGCGCCAGCCTCCAGCAGCACGTTGACCGTCTCTGCATCCCCTGACTGCGCTGCTGCGTGCAGAGGTCGCCAGCCACTCACTTCCGCAGCATTCACGTCGCCGCCTTGAGCCACGAGACCCGCAACGTCGTCGCGTTGGCCCTTCAGAGCTGCTCGAAACAGCGGCGTCTGGTCATCCTGCAAGCGACAGCGAGCGACACGTAAGTATCCTATTGTAGAGATCCCCCTCTGCCTCTGTCCTCGCATGCGCACGCACTGGATCAGCAGCAAACAGCGCCCGCGAGTCGTTGGTGGCCGCCTTCACCGCGAAACGCGTCGTACTTTCTACCTACGAAACGCCACAGCGCCGTCATTTCGACAGTCGATGCGACTCTCTCGCAGCTAGCGGCGTGTGCGCTCCATCTCTCGTACCTGCTGCTGCCTGTGGCGCGCACGTGGCGCTCGTGCAGTCGCCTCCATCGGGCTCACGGATGCGGATGGCAATCAACTTGGCGTCTCCCCCAAACTGATTTGGCACTCAATCGGGGGGAAAGGGAATTTGCATCTGGATGTCACTAATGCGCCTTAGGACATATCATTAGACAGTACTATTTAGTTTGAACTGGCCTGATGAGAAAGTGCACCTCGCTCACCACATGGACCGGCGGTGCTCCATGGGTTTGGGCGGCAGGCTGATGCTGGATCGAATGGACAGTCGTGGCGACGTTGTGCGGGTCACGAGCGCTGCCGTGTTTCGGCGTGCTGTCCCTCGATCCTCTGAGCTGAGATCTGAGACGCCGGGGCCTGGAGCTGCGGAAGTCGCGTGGCTTTCTTCAGGAGGTGTCGAGGAGGCCGCTACGTCACTCAGCTCGCCGATAAGACTCTCGGTGCGGCTGTCGAGTAGAGTGGCGCTCTGCGTGCGCTCGAGTCCGTTCGGAAGGCTGTCAGTTGGGGGCGTTTTCACGCTGAGCCGCCGAGACGACTGCGCCTCGAGCCCCGCGGTACGCAACGCACCGACGTCCGGACTCTCTGTGAACACGGAACTCGTCCGCGCTGACCGTTGCTTTATCATATGCCGCCCAGACTGGATGCCGTGCAAGTGGAGGAAGCCATTCGGCACGATGATTTGCAGAAACGGCCGGAATGAGCCATAGCACTCGTCGGCCGTGCGCGTCACGAAGTACCTATCGATGATCGCACACGTCTTCTTCCAGCGGCGTCGCGTCACCGCTTCCACAGGCGTCTCGGGTGACTCGTACAGCTGGCGCTCCTCGTTCACGACGTCAATCAGCGCCTGCCCCCAGCGGATCTCCATCGCGCGGATGTTGTTGGCCAATGGCATCACCTTGAGTCGGTCGGCGGCACTGTCCGCGATCTTGAGCGCGAGTCCAAACGTCGGATGCGCGTGCAGTACTTCCAGCAGACTCTCGGCACTGAGCGATAGCAAATCACAAGCACGCCTCGTGTTGACAGTGAATGCACTCACCGAGTAGCCCAGCAGACCCGCCTCTCCGAAGTAGTCGCCCTTCGCGAACACAGACTGCGCGTACATTGCTGCTTGCGATCGGCTCATCGCCTGCAACGACCCACGCACGACGAAATACATGGCCTTGGAGATGCTGCCCTCCACAATCACGAGTTCGTTGCGCGGATACCCTTCGAACTTGAGATGCTGCGCGAGCCCTTGCATGAGGACCTCCAAGTTGGCGTTTTGCTGCTCCATGTCACCGGATCCGCGGCAAATCGGCCGAAAAACGTTGTTTGTGAAGCTCCGCAGCGGCCACCGCGCGATGTTGAGAATGGATTCCGTGCGGATACTCGTCGGGACCTCTTCAAGAAGAGCTTGATAGTCGACGCCACGATGCGAGGACCACAGCGACGATAGAAACGCCTGCGTGCGCGCCTTGAGGTTGCCGTGGATCTTCCACCGACCCATGTACAGCTCCACCGCAATGTGGTTCTTCCGGTACTCCACCTCGTTGCCGATGTACGAGATGAACAGGCTTGCAATCTCGCCAATCATAAACGCCATGATAAGCAGCCCCACGAACGAAGTCATGATCGTAAACACAAAATGCGCCGTCGACTCGGGAGTGAAAGTTCGTCCCTTCTTCACAAATGCCGTCGTCGCGTAGAAAAGCCCACGCAACAATCGAAGCATGAGCTGCTTGGTCGGCGGGTCGTCGACTTGCGTAATCTTGAGCTCGACGGACGGAAGCCACGAATTCCACTCGACTCCGTACTGGTCGTAAATCGCGATGACGAAGTACGAACACGCGCTCCAGTAGATGATGAGGATGTACATCAAGCAAGCTGTCCGCAACCGATGCATCTCGTTCGAGATGCTGCGGCGGTTGATCTCGTGCAGGTAATGGATCAGGTTCCGCACCTTGAGACACCGATTGAGGCGATACCACGGACTCGGTGACATACTGTACAGAATATAATCGAGCGGGAAGGCCGCCAGCAGATCCCACCGCATTTGCTCCTTCTTGTAGGCTTGGCGATGGTCCTGTTCGTACAGTTCCATGGATTCATGGCTGCCTTTCAGCCGCCAGTTGAACCAAATATCCCACAGGAACAGCAACTCGCAAACCAGTTCGAGTTCTCGGCCGAGGACAGACAGCCACGTACGTCGTTGCAGCGAGTCGAACGAAATGCGGTACGGCACGAGCACCGAGACGTAGATCGTTGCCAGACAAATGAGTTTGAGCCACGCCAGGTGATACCAGCTCTGCGCGTGAGTGCCATGCGTGAACTCGATCACCCATTGCGGGAGTCGTAAGCCTTGCTTCACGCCTTGAACCTTGTCCAGACTCGTTTGGATCAATGTCCCGGCGTGGCTGGCTTTGCGTCTCCCAGATATTGTCTTCATTCGACGAGACACGAGCAGCTCCTCTTCTGTGCGTTCAGCTCGCGCATTTAGCTGATCGACATGTGCGACCATCTTCATAATCGTGGCGTTGTTATCTTCGTCTTGCGCCAATCGGTTCAAACGCTGCTGCTCCTGGTTGATTGTGACGATACGCAACACCTTGGTCTTCCAGCTCGGGTATCTCTCAAAGACGAGCTCAAGAGAGTGGCGAGAGAGGCGATAGAGAATACAAGACGTGCTGGCCTGTACGTACGATGTGCGGACGCTGTTCACGAACAGTGCGTTCTCTCCAAAGTAGTTGCCTTCAGTGATCTCGTTAAGCTTAGAGAGCTTCGGGAGCTGTGCGGTCGTCCGTATTGTCGGCGCGCGGACCTTGTGACCGATGCTCGGGGGTTTCCTGAACTGAGGAGAGGTGGTGGTGGGCTGAGCCCCGTCCGGGTTCTCTTCAGGATTGTGCATCATTGGAAGAAGCGATACCTTCCTCTCAATCACCGACGAGTCTCGGATGTACTCTTCATGCGGGAGCAGGGTGCACAGCACACCAGTGAACACGAAGTACATGTCGCTGCCTTCTTCACCAAACTTGTACACGAACTCGTCCTTCACAATGAGCACCTGGCTAAACTGTGATACGAGCATGCGCGTCACGCTCGCCTCCATGCCCGACAGGAACGTCACCTTGTCGATCATCGGCTGCAAGTGTACCATGCGGATATCCGTGAGCAGCGATGGCGGCAAGCACCGCTCGAGTAAATGCTCTTGAGTGATCGAGTGGAAGCGCTTGAAGAAGAAGTAGTTCTTGAACTTCTCGCTGATCGGGTGCGGGAACTTGAAATGCTTGAGCAAGTGGCGAAGTTGGTTAAGTTTCGCGTAGAACTCGCGGTTCTCGGCGTCCATGAGCTCTATCGTATCTGAGAAGTTGCCGATCACGTACGCGAATAGGAAGAAGCCGCACGTCATCGTCACGACGGAGAAGATACTTTGTGGAACTGTCTTTGGTAGCTCGCCTGTGCTGGAGGCTGACATGAGACCGAACGACCAAAACAGAGACGCAAAGTACTGGTTCGCTTCACTCGCATGCTCGAGGGACGTTGGCGGCATCCACTCGTAAGAGCCGAAGCCTGACGAAGAGGTTTGAGTCCCATGTCCACTCGCATCATCCGTTGCCAGTGAGTGCAGACCCGATGAATTGGACGCAAAGTCGAACCAGATACTGCCCAGCATGTGCGTCAAGAGGAATGTGTAGTAGACGAGCTTGAAGAGTCGGACCTCCAGCGTGCGTTTCAGGTACTTGTTCTCGAGCGCAGTGAACTGCTTTGGCACTTTGACGAGTCGCAGCATTTTGTTCAAGTTGAGAATCTCGTTTCGATGGGCTGGCGTCGTCCCCCAATTGATCGTGAAAAACGGCAGCAGCGCGATCAAATCGATGAGGAACTCGAGGGACCGGAAATACTTGGCGCGGACTCGTTTCGGGATCATGACCTTGTTTCCAAACTCGTAGTATCCCAAATGGCTGCGAACGTAGACATCGACGACAAAGTGAAGTTCGATGATGACCAAGATACTGTCCGTCATCGCAGCACGGCCCCCAGACACGCCGTAGCAAATGTCGAACATGATCACGACCCACTCGATCGTCATCGCCATGAACAGCCAGGTCTCCCACGCCAGCGTCTGCACCGAATCCGGATCGAACACGTTGTCGTTATCCCTCCAACACAGCAGCCAGCGAAGCCACTTGCTGCTACGGCCACCGCTCGAATCTCCACCTGAATTGCCCACATCAAGAGCAGATGCCTTGGCGAGCTTCGGATCCAATAGTCGCTTTTCGAGGGCCCTGAAAGAGTCTTCCAACGAGCTGAACACGTGCTTCATGGCTTGGATATGCTCTCGTGAGACGTACAGAACGACGCATCCACTTGTTGCACTGACTCGTTCGGAGTAGCTCACTGCATTACCATCCAGCTGCAGTGCCGCGGTTCCGAAGAATCCACCTTGGTGAATGGTTCGCGGGGCGCCGCCATTTGTGATGACGCAGATTTCCCCAGAAAGCAAGAAGAAGAGTCCGCTTGCGTAGTCACCTTGGCGATACACGATCTCGCCCTGCCCATACAAGATGAACTTGGCGTTGTCCAGAAAGACTTTCTCCAGATTTTCGAGCACAGGGCGCACGCCGTTCAACAATGCGAGCGTCTGGAGCGCGGCTTGGCAAATGCTCTGCAGGATCTCGTGCTTGATTCGCTCTGGTAACTCCTCGAGAAGCTCATTGATCACAGCACCGCGATGCGACGACCACCAGAAGTCGAGAAACGCGTTAACACGCTTGTGGATCACGAGCGGCGCATTCTGACGCCGCAAAAACAATTGGATGTGGGATCGAGTCGCGAAAAACTCCTTCTGATCCACTGCCGATGCCGTAAATCGCTTCTGCACGTTGTCGACCACGATCGCCGTGATGAAAAAGCCGCTGAGCATGAACATGAGGGCCACGCCAAACTGCGTGTCGCTCGCTGGTTCGATGGTGAGACCCAAGGCAGCGAGGACATTCGTGGCGTAGTACAATGATCGAAAGTACTGGGTCATGCCGATCTTCGTCACGAACGGATCCGACTCGCTGTAGATATTCCCACCGTGGTCTGTGAAGTGCGTCGTGTTGTAGGCCACGAGGTAGACATCGGCTGATGGAATCCACGATTTGTGGGCGGGGCTAAAACCTTCGAGGTACGTGATGCTGAAGTAGAGACACGCGACGACGTGGTAGAGCACAATCAGCAGCACACCAAAGAGAAGAAGCCGCTGTCTGCTGGTAATCTTGGCAAAAGCGTCGAGTTCTTGGAAGTGGCCGCTCACTCGGAAGACCCGAAGTAGCCGTGGTACCCGAGGGATCGCATGGTGTGCACTCATGGCGAAGAACCAGTAAGGGAACACGCACAGCACATCGAAGACGAACCAGCCTTTGAGATATCGCTGGGCCGTGCGAGTCGTATCCCAGATCTTCTCGGAGTCCTGCAAGAAGGACAGGTTGAGGTTGACGTAGATATCGCCCCACAGCAGTAGATCCGTGATGACGTTCAGCATGACGATGTACCACGTGCTGTCACGCAGTGCGATGAACGAACTCTGCAGCGGGATCATGAACCAGTTGTAGATGAGCACGCCTTGCATCACAGCGAGCCACCACATGCGCCGATTCGTCGAGTGGTCGATTGCAGTATTCAGTAGTGCGCGAGACCACCAGTACCGCTCGTGAGTTCGAGTCGCACTCCAACCGACCTGGTTGTAGATCTCAGTCAGTGCCCTCGTTACTCTGGCCGATGAACTCCGACGCCGTTCAGGTGGGGGCGCTTGCTCAATGGATGTCTCCTCAGTTGGCGGGCGGGTACTTGTCGCATCGCCCTTCTTCATAGACGAATCCAGTGGATGTTCAGACGCCGCAATGCTGATGTCCGCAACTGTCGTAGTCGCTTCAGACGGGGTTTCTCTGAGTTGGCGAAGAGCGGCTCGTGCTAATTGCAACATCGGAGATGTCGAGGATTTCGACTCGGTTGGGGTCGCCACACCGGTCGTCTCCGATGCATTCAGGCTATCGGTCGATGGAACCACTTTGTTCAAATCCTTCTTCATGTGCTTTCGGATCAGCCGAGCAAACACCGCTGGCTTGTTGGCCTCATTTTTTGGCTCGCTTGCGATCATTTTCTCGTCTGGGATGATCAGCGCTTCGCCCGAAACACGACCAAAGAGAACACGAGCCATCTCCTCGACGCGCTTGGGGATAAGCGTCGCGTACGCCGGGTATCCTTCTAGCAGCCGCTCGACATGAAAGCGCACGAGCTTGTACAGTGTGCAGTACGTCGACGTCGTGACCGTGGCGTACCGCGGCCGTCTCAAGAACAGCGCCATCTCTCCGAAAAACGCGCCTTTCCGCAGTTCTCTAATCTTGATTCCGCGCACAATTACATGCAGAACGCCAGAATTGACGACATACATGGCATCGCCCTCGTCGCCGGCACTGAAGACGAGCATGTTGGCAGGAAGCGAGATCATTTCGAGCAAACTGGTAATCGCGATGATAAACTGGTGGTTGCATTCGCGAAAGAAGAGAATGTTGCCGACCATTTCCTTCAGCAGCTCGACTTGGATATCTTTCGAGATCGACGGACACAGCAGCCGCATTGCATCACGGTCATTCGACTCACTCTGCGTGTAGTACCGCGTCAGATACTCCACGGCCTGCACTTGAAGGGTGTCGGGCACGTGGTGGAACGACAGCAAGTGCTTGAGCTGGTTTATTCGCGCCTCGGCGGCCGCCAAATGGCCGCTTTCACACTTGGAGATCATGAAAAACGTCGCACACAGGTACGTAAACAGCGAGAAACCGCACAGCGCGACGAAGATCGTGAAGAGGAACTCGACGATCGTCGTGGGCAACTCGCCTTCAAAGAGCCCCGTGAGCAGACCGAATGCCCAGAACAGCGACCTCAGATACGGCGAAAAGTGGAGCTCGCCGTGGCCGTCTTCCGCTTCGACATGTGGTAGCCAGTGGTTGTTGTGGTGGTAGTCGTAGCCGAACATGAACCGGAAGCACGCCACGTAGTGCGACAGGATGACAGTGACCAGCAGCACCTTGAACATCTTGAGCACCACGAAATGCCGCGCGTAGATGTCGTCCAGCATCGCCACGTACTTCGGCAGCCTCCAGATCCGCAGCAACTTGTGGAATTCCAGAAAGATGAGCGTCGATTCGAGCGAGCGCGACGTCGCCGGGTACACGATCAGCGACAGCGGCGGCAGCGCGAGCACGTCGAGCAGGAACCGCGCCGACTTGACGTACCGCACACGCGCTTTACTGGCGTCGAGCATCACGTTTCCGTCTTCGTAGTAGCCCGTGTTGAGCTCCACGTAGATGTCGACGCAAAACAGCAGCTCGCACACGTAGATGCCGAGGAACTCGGGGATGAGCCACTGGCCGTGGCTGCGGCGAAACACGGCGATGTACGGCAGCATCACGATCTCGTAGATGAGGCACGCGAGCAGCGCCTGGTGCCATAGCTGGATGGCGCGCGAGTTCGGGTCGAAGGCGCTTCGCACTTCCGACAGGAAGAGTTCTACGGAGCTGGACCGCGCGCGGATCGACTCGCGCAGACTCGCGCGCGTACTGTTGCGCTTGTTGTTGGCATTCGACGACCCATGAACTTGTGGCGAAGGAGGGGAGGAGGGCGTGGGGGGATTCGCTGCTGCGGCGGCCGCGGTGGTGGCGGGTGGGATGTCGGCGGGCGATGGCACGACGGCATTCGGAGGCAGGCGCATCGCTCAACGGACACTCACGCGGGGCAGCGCGGACGCGCAGCGCATACAGTGAGATGTACGCACAACAGCAGCAGCTCTAGGGTGAGTCGAGAGCCACGCGAGAGACGCATGCGCTGGGAATTGGAGGAGTGCCGTCGTCCGTTAGCAAGTTGCCAGCAATAGCAATCGCGATCGTTTCGACAGATGACCGCGCCGCAAATAGCATCGATTGCTCGGTGACGAAGCGCGACGAAGTCAATGCCGATCAATTGCTGTGGAGGCCTGTGGCGGCAGCGCACGGTACGCGTGGGACTTGCGTGCGCGGAAGGCATACAGCGCCGCGTGCGCTCCATTTTCGTTGAGGAAACCTGTGGCCTCCATGTTGAGCCACGCTGTCGTCCAACTACCAGGTATTGATTCCAAATCGATCTACTGTACCGTGTCTTGTGACAATCGTGAAGTCGGAGTGATTGTCACATCAACTCTGCGTACTCTGAAAACACATCACCACAGTGACTATGGATCAGTGGCACCTTCAATTTGGAAATCGATAGCCTTCATATTTGAGTACCCTTGATTAAGGCGTCTGTTTGTAATATCGTTTTCAGGAGGTATTGCTGCTTGTGCCTGTGACAATCAATTTCCTCTGGGTCCTTCCTCCGCGTGGACGGACTGTCCCGAATGCGCCTACGTCTCCCAAACACAAACGACTGCCTACATCGTCTCCTCATCCGCCGCGCCGCCGCCATATTCGCCGCCTGCACGCCGCTATATCTCGGTCATCAGCTCCATACACGTCCCCAGACTCTATCCACGCGAAAGCGCGTCGCTTGGTGTCCAAAACCCCGCTTTTAGACGCTCCAAATGGCCGACGACGACCGTCGAAGTCCCCCTCGCAAGCGCGCGCGTTTGAATCCCGAGCCGTCGCCGCCACCGCCGCCACAGCGTCGCGACGGCGATGACGCCTCGCGTGCGGATGACCAGCTATCCTCTGCGGCTGCCGCTGCCGCTCCCGCTGCGCCGGGGTCCGCGTTCTCGCTGAGCGACCGCGACCGCGCGTCGCTGTTCTTCCGAACGTTCCTCTCGCGCATGGCGACGCCGCTGCTGCAGTACGCGCCGTGCGCAGCCTCTGCGCTGACCGCCTCTGCGAACGATGCGGCAGTGCCATCGAACGCGATGCGAGACGTCGCCAACGCCGTGGTCGCCGCGGTGGACGGCGCGCCGCTGCGCACGCGAGAAGAAGAAGCCACGTCGTCGCTGCTGGCGCTGGAACGGACACCGCGGTTCGAACCAGCGCGCCATCACCGACACGCTGAAGAGGCAGCTACTCATGGTGGAGATGAAGACGTCGTGATGACGACAGAGGCCGACGACGACGACGCCGGCGCCGACCACCGCAGCGAAGCCGCCGCGACCGAGGACGCCAACACGGACGACGAGGACCTGCAGCAGCTGAGCATGGTGATCGGCGACGGCCAGTTCCTGTCCGGCCACGAGTCGCTGTTGACGGCACAAGGCTACTTGCCGCAGGAAGTGAGCTACGACGAGGTCCAGCACGTGATCTTCCACCATGTGAAGGAGCAGAAGCCGGCGTTCGTGGATAAACTCTTCCGCGTGATCAAGAAGACGCCGAACGGCGCCGAGACGATCGCGCAACTCGTGAAGGCGGAAGACGAGACGGGGCTCACGCTGCTCATGATCAGTGTGCGCCACGAAATGCTCTCTCTGTGCGAGATGCTCGTGGCCGAAGGCGCCGACGTCAACCAATTCAATGTACGTGCAGAAGGCGAGAGTAGGTTGATGCTGGTGGCATGAGAAGGATGGCTGATATGTTTCAATGTGCGCTTGTGTAAAATCAGGAGAAGCGTCCGATGGCGTTGCTGCTCGCCGCCCAGAAAGGCCACGCCGGATCCACGCGATTCTTGCTCGAACACGGCGCGAACGACGAGTCAAAGAACTTGGCGCTCATCCCAGCCGCCCATTTCGGCCACTTGGAGGTTGTGCGCGTGCTTCTGGAGTTTGGCGCTGACCAAAACTACTCCAACAGGAAAGGCACGACGCCTTTGATGCGTGCGGCACAGGAAGGCCGTGACGAGGTGGTCCAGTTCCTGATTGATAAGCACGCAGTCGCGTACGCGGCGAACAACGAAGGCATGACAGCGCTCATGCTGGCGTCGCAACGAGGCCACGCCAACATCGCGACGATTTTGATCAACGCCGGATCGGATGTGAACACTCAGACACGACAGGGCAGCACGGCGCTGCTGCTCGCTGCCAAGCGTGGACACACAGAAGCAGTGGAGGCGTTGCTGGCTGCCGAAGCCGACATTTTCCTGAAGGATGACCGCCAAAAAACCGCTGCGGAGACCGCGCATCGCCGCGGCCACGTGGACTTGTTCCTGAAGATCACCGTGTCGGTACGTCTGCTTCTCAACTTTGACTCTGGATATGCACGTTTGAGATGCTAACTTGTGTTGTTCGATGCTGCAGAACCAGATGCGTTTGATCAAGGAGCGGTTACGACGAGAGCGATACGCGGACCTCATGCGATTGTCGCATTTATACATTCTGTCACGAGCCACGCTTGTCCCGTCGTTCAAGTCAAGCGAGCGGCAGCGACTCAACTGTCTTCTGGATCGAACAATGAAACTTCCGCGCCCGCTCTTGCAGAACATCGCGCTCTACTTGCCGCTGTGCAACGTGTGGGACCGTCATCTCAAGTACCTGGTCTACGAAGCTCCATTCCAGCCAAGCAAGGTTGTGCAGAGCGGTATCCGAATCCTGGACGACATCCTCGTGACTGTGGCGTTGGATCTGCGGTCGTCGTTAAGGGCTTTCCACCAGCCAGATGAACGAAACGCGAACCGCCACCTCGCGCTACTGCGAGACAACAGCGAGTTCCGAGGTATCTTCGTGCGAGAGTGCCAGTTCAGGATGTGTCCTGAAGTGCTGGAGCGGCTTCGACGCATGGCTGACATCCAGGGCGCGCTGGCAAGTTACGCGGCCGGCGTGGGGATCCAGTTCGGTGTGGAAGTTGCGCAGGACGTGGTGGCGCTCGTGTCGGATCTGATCGAGTGGAACGATGCTCGGAAACGCGCTGAGTTCTGCGATGGATCGTCCATAGTGGACGTGAAGAATGAGAACGACGTGAAGGACGAGAAGGACGTGTGGATCAAGAAAGAAGAGCCGAGTATTTAACTCTTTCGTCGGCACGGGACTTCGGTCTGCGATTGAATACTAGTTTGTACAAACATATCGAGGGGGTGTGAAGCGCTTTTTGTCTCTTGTCTCCAAGGGAAAGTCGTTCTGTCTGTAGTGAGCTATCTATCACTCATGGCTCACGAGTCACGAGCATACCTTGCTGTCACGGTTTCACTGCAAATGGTTGCATCTAAGTGTGGACAAAAAGATACGCGTAGTTGACCATCGGGATCATGACCCCGGTGGTCAACTATCACTACTAAGCTTAGTATGATTACACAAGGCGAACTGGACATAGCAGCCGCAAAGCCCCTCTACCGTAACCATTTGAGCAACCACACAGAACACCGACAGCTCTAGCCGTCCGTCGTGGCGCTCAGCGATGACCCGCTCGGAAGCCATCTGATCCATCGAGACCCCAGCCGTCGTGGCGTCTGCACAAGACGTCTCTGGAAGCCAGTGGCTCTGTGGATATGCTGCAGGAGTGCCGTCTCGTGGTCCAAGTCAAGCGCCGCAGCCGCGTCGGGTGGACGAAGTGAGTTGTGTGAGGGAGAGAGAGGCTTCCTGGACTTGTTAATTAACGTGGTGATGATGGCGTTTTCGTAGACTGAACGGCGAAGGCGAAGTGTCGCTTCGTGGTTTGTTGGCGGATCAAGACCGTGAGTCCGTCAGCGTGCCGCTTGCAACGAAGGGGTCTTTGTCTGCGTCCACGAAGCGTGTCGTGGGCGTCGAGATCACTGCGACCTACGACTAGGTTACCGGCGAGCCCAGATCCGGCGACTCCGCCTAACCC
>JAADXN010000641.1:0-18330 GCA_023337875.1 Pythium apleroticum | reverse complement strand
TGCACACCCGTCAGCCCATATAGAATTCTTTAAATGAATCGAAGCCGGACCGTCTTTGATGGATATTTGCATCCTGACAAATAATACTACCTCTCTCACCTATATATCAGTATGGTGTGCAAATTCGAGGTTTGACTGTACAGTAATCCCCCCCCTTCGAAGATCGTCTTCATGTCCGTAGACTAATCGGTCAGACACTGGTGATTATTTCGTGTCTTTGCCCATCTCCACGTCATTCTTCCAGTGTCGCCTCTCCATCAACCTTCAAAGCGCAACGCAAGAAGTCCTATTGACAACAGCCACTCTATCTCGCAAAAGGCGTACCGTATACAGTAGATAAACTGGTCTGGTTCAACACGATCTTGGATAGCAGCGCAGTGGAGACTTGCCTGGTCGGCGAATCTTAATCGACCGCAAGCCGCCGTGGGATGAGTTCTCTCGGTTTTTGATTCATTGATGGGATCGCCAGGCTTCCCGTGACGGGAATCCCGTCCACAGCCAGCCACCCGCTCGGTGGTCGCTTCAGGAATCGAGGGCTCAATTCTTGAAGCGTTTCGTTTCGGATCTGCTGGGCTGGTCATCCACAAAGAAGGAAAGTGAGTAGACACCACCGTCAACATGAAAAGTTATCCGTCTTTTTCAGTCGGCGGGGAATCTATCGAAGCCTGGCGGATGCTGATGAGCTGTCTGAGTACCGGCCTTGGACAAAGATTCGCCCATCTTCAAGCTCAGCAAGCTGGAGACGCAGAGGTTGGGTCCCAACTTGGGATGGGAGAACTCGAGGAGGACCAAGGCGGTCGTCTTCTGCTTCCGCCGATGGTCTCTTTCGAAGTCTCATTCTTCAATCTGCGACAGTCTCCGCACCCAAGCTCGCTTCACGATGGTCAAGGTCCTCTCTCTGCTCGCGGTCTCTTCCGTCGCTGCGTTTGGCTGCAGCTCCGCGTCGGCGCAGACGCTGCCCAACTGGGTCGGTCCCAAGATCGGCCGCCCCATCGACACGGCGTGCTACCGCAAGACGCTCCGCAACAACGAGTGTCCGCTCGGCTACGACAGCGACAAGCTCGGCGGATGCTGGGCCCAGTGTCCGCTGGAGTACCCCGTGGCCTGTGGCATGGAGTGCATTCCGCAGAGCAAGGACTGCGGACTGGAGGTCATCACCAAGATTGGCACGGTCGCAACCGTGGCGATCAACCTCGCGTCCAGCAGTATGTTCTCGGGCTTGATCAGCAGCTCTGTGAGCTCGGGCCTCAAGTGCGGCGGCGAGCTCTTCACGGTCGTGACCAAGATCGTCCAGGTTGTGGGCCAGATCCAGGCCAAGACGCCAGACCTCAAGACCGAGCAGCTCATTCTGGAGCTGCTCAAAACCGACGTCGTAACCTCGGATTTGACCAGTGCGGTGACGAACTGTGCCGGCATTTCGTCTGGCGCTGGCAGCGCCGTTGGTTCCATCGTGAAGCTCATCGTCGAGCAGATCGCCAAGCTGGGCTCCAAGGCGCTCGTCCCGGACAACTTCATCCAGCTCACCAAGGACGCCGGCATCGGCTCGTCGATCTCGGCTCTCAGTGGCTCGGACCTCGCGTTCTTCAAGCAGCTTATCGCCAACGGACCATCCTGTGGCATGCAGCTCAAGAGCGTCATCGACCGCGTCGTCAAGTACGTCATTGAGCTTAAGACGAAGAACGCGAAGATCACGCCCGAGCAGATCCGCGTCGAGCTCACGAAGACGGCGCTGTTTCTGAAGGAGATACCGTCTCTCACCACGCAGTGTGCGGCGATGGTCGGCGTCTCGGCCACTGGTGAGACGAACCCGTTCGACTTGCGCGACACCATCCGCAAGGCGCTTCAGGGTTTCATCGACAAGGTCGTCGACGGCGCGTACCAGAACGGCAACCCCGTGCCGCCAGAGTACTACGCCCTCGTGGCTGCCAACCTGGGTCTCGATGCCTTGTCCGGCATGGACTCGACTGGCATCGTCAAGATGGTCGCCGAGTTCCTGCAGCCAATCTGCGGACCGACGTCCATGATCGGTGAGATCGACAACGGCCCAGCTTCTCTTGCACTCGGCCTTCGCACGGTCGACGCGGCGTTCAACGGCAGCTACGGCCAGTGGACCAAGGCCGGCGACGGCCAGCTCAAGGTCGTCTTCTTGAGCAAGGATACCCAGGACGTCTCGGTCAACGTGTGGTCGGGAGGCTCGCAGATCGCGACTGTGAAGGTGCCGAAGGGTACTCAAGTCGAGTGGAGCAAGCCGATCAAGGACCTCCAGGACAAGACCCTGTACTTGGACCGCTGGCGTCCGGGATTCCTCGGTCTTCCTGGTACGGGTGGTGGATCGTTGCTCGCGTGGGTGCCTCGCTCGTCGGAGGGTGGCCACTTTGACCTCACCGCGCAGCTCAACGTGTCGTAAGTTTCACAAGCGTCGTGGCAGCCGAGTCAGTGGTTTTGCAGGCCTCTAACAGGCAAGAATCTCCCTCCACTTAATGTACTTTCGTCTGTCGTTGATTTCTTGCTCTCTTTTGCTTCGAATGCATCTGCTTGAACCCATTCCAGCACCCAATATGAAAGGCTGCCACGTGTGAATTGGGACAGTTCTCCGCAAATCGAAGTCACGGTTCATTCGTCAGTTTACCCAGGACACCAACAAGCCAACCATGGGCTCCGCGATATCTCAGTTTGTCGAAACGGTGACAGTGATATGCTGCTTGGCCTCGACGGCGCTGGCAAGACCTCTCTATTTTATTTTATTTGTGCTGTTAACGCCGGTTGCACTCGGACCTCTCTGCTGTACAAGCTCAAACTGGGCAGCGACGTCGAGCCCCGACCCACTGCATGCTATAACGTCGAAACGATCAAATACAAACGCGTCGACTTCACGATCTTCGACATCAGCGGCCACAAGGACGTGCGAGTGGTGTGGCCTTGTTACTTACCAGACTGTGACGCTATCATCTTCGTGGTGGACGCCTCGGACCGATTACGAATCGACGAAGCCGCACGAGAGCTGAAGAAGATCTTGACGCACGAGGACACGACGATAGCCAAGCCACTCGTACTGGCGAACAAGCAGGACAAGCCATACAGCATGGCTATCGATGAACTTCACGAGAGGCTGGATATCGCATCGGCGATCAGGGTCGCGTGTCGTGTCGAGAAGAGCGCTGTTGCGAAAGGCGTGGGCGTCTACGAGGGACTCGACTGGATCATCGAGGAGATTTCGGCGGTACAAGATGACTTCCACTACGTCGGTCTCCCTGGCACGGGTGGTGGATCATTGCTCGCGTGGGTGCCTCGCTCGTCGGAGGGTGGCCACTTCGAACTCACCGCGCAGCTCAACGTGTCGTGAGCTCGCAGAGCACCACGGCTGCCACGTTGGCGGCGTGCACATTGCGTGTGCGACGGATGACTTAGCGTTCGATGTCCTTCCGAATGTCTTGAATGCAGGATTCCTCTTCGTTTCTTTTGGTTCCGCTTGAATCGATTTCTTTATCCTAGGAGCAGACACCACAAGGGAGTCCCTGCTTCATTTGTCAGTTCACCAAGACTCGAATGATCAAAGCAAGAATGGCATCGCATGTACTCACAGTTGTGGAAATCGCACGGCTGCACTGTTCGGGCGGGTCACTCCTTCGACTCAACGGCGCAGGTAACTCGAGCTGGACAGGTTACACCTGACCCAACCGCATCCACCCATGCCGAGATGGTCAACAAGCGTACAATCTCGTCAAGTTCACGATCTTCGACATCAGCGGCCACACAGACGGGGGAGAGTGCGACGCAATTTTCTCCCTGTGTCGGCGAAAGTGCGCACGCGCTGGGGATCATCTTGACGCGAGAACACACGAAAGCGGTAAAGCTTCTCGTCCCGTCGGAGAGAGGTGGAACGTGGAATTGAGTTGTCGCGATTGGGAAGGCAGTCGTGGAGGACTTGGCTGGAGGAGGGCATGGCTGCAGACAACGGGCTGCAGCTCAGCCAGCAACCTCGAGCAACTCGTTGATGTAGGATGTCGAAGAATGAAATCGACCTTTCGTCGAGCGAGTCGACGGTGATGCCGATGCTTCATGTCTCGCACTTTGCAGCAGGATATGACATACGAGCACCTCAGGAGGTAGATCTTTAGCTTGACGACGCGAGCTTGAACATCTGATCAACCAGGATGTTCTCGATGGTCTGGTACAGGAACCCCAGATTCTGCTGGAATGCCGAGAGGATCAGATCCGTGAGAACGCCCGTAGAAGCACCGTCCGGTCGTCTGCTCACAACACTGTCGGCGATCGCTGGCGACAGCCGCATACACACTTGCATGAGCGTCGACTCGGAGCCATCGGCGTCGGTCACTTTCTCGAACGCGACCCAGCCTTTCTCGACGACTTGCAGCGCATACAGCACGTCCTTCGATCCACCGCTTACACTCGAAGACTCCAGCACCAGCACAATACGATCGGCCTCCACAAAGCGCTTGATCACGATCGCCAACTGCATGCGAGCCTCGCCCGATCCCATTTTCAGCGACATATCCGACGTAGCGTGGATCGCGTCGTCCGTGATCTTCACGCCTCTGTACACGCCGTTCAGAAACTTGAGACTGGGCTGCGAGATACTCATCCATGTCGCTTGAGTCGTCGCCTCGAGCGAGAACGGCACGATCTTGGCGTTGATGACTTCGAGATACAGGCGATTTGAGCTGTTCAGCAGCACTTGAGTGTCGTTACGCTCGTCCTTGGAGGTCGAAAAGCCCACCCGGTCCCAGATTTCGTCCAGTTCTCGGTAGGAAGCCTCCGCTCGCTCAATCAACTCATCAAACGTCGACAGTTGGCGTCCGTTCCCCGTGTTTCCCGTGCGAATTCGCTTCGTGGTCGCGACCATACCGTCAAACTCGTCCTGCAGTCCCTGCGGAAGCTTTTTCAACCAGAACAACGTGAGCATATCGCCGCCAAACACCACAAATATGAGCAGCAGCCTCACCATAGCACTTGGCCGCTTGTGCAGCACTTTTTCGAGGCTCTTGGCCAGTTTCAGTTGATCTTCTAGAGCCTGGCGTAGCTCTTCGTTCTCGCGCTCGGCCTTCTGCTTCTCCACGCGCTGGTGGCGCGCCACGCGCTCCCACAGCGACCGCTGGGTCAAACTCGTACTCGCTGTGGTGCAGTTTGTATCGCGGTTCTCCTCGGTCTTGGTGGTTTGCTGCAGTTGCGTGAGTTCGTGTTCCAACGCCACGACTTTCGACCGCAAGTACGACAACTCCTGCTTGATGCGCTCGCGCGTCGAGTTGGTGAGCGGTTTCTTCGCGGGCGGGACGATCATATCGCTGGAGCTGTGGGACGCCGTCTCGCTCGCTGTCTCTGTATCTCCGTTCGAATATGGGCTTCTCTCCAGTTCGTGGACGTACGACGTTCCGGCCCATTGCGCGGCTTGTACGTCGAATTGGGACGGCGGAAGACCTTGGACGCCATGTCCGGACGCAGCGCTATCACTCAGAAGGCTGTGCGCAGCGGCATACTCGCCAAGGAGCCCGTCGAGGAGCCCATCGTCGAGCAGGAACCGGTCGTCGTCGTGGGCGAAGCTCATGTTGCTCACACGGCTTGATTGCGCTTGTGATGCTGGGCAATCGAATATTACAAGCCCGTAATCTAACGAATTGTGACACCGCGATTTAATGACTCTCGCTTGCCTGCGAAAACGCATGTTCTCAACACAGCTCAACGCCACGGAAAATGGAGATTCCACCCAACCACAGCGACGATATGCACCGCGAAAATGCGGCTTCCAGTGATTCAGCGACACTACCGATAGGTGAATACGACGCGCAAGGTGAAGGCGCACCTGTGGATATCATGGCATTCGACAGTTCGCTGTCGTTCCTCCACAACACGCTGGATACCAACGCCTCTATCGTGCAGTCTGCGGAGGCTAGGGAGACGACGCCTCCTCAGTCAACGTCGCTGGCTTACGAGCCGCAGAGCGCCGACCAGTTGATCAACTTCGACATCGAGGGGGCGAACATCCATCTTGATGGGGAGGACGAGTGGGTGGAGCTCCTGGAAGAGCTGTCCCATGTAAGTGAGAAGCCACCCACACCGCCACCACCAGCGACGCACAAACACAAGAAGCAAGAGCTCGAGTATCTACGAGCGCAAGTCGTGGAGCTGGAGAGCGAGTTGGACCAGCTGAGATCGCCCTGTGAGAGTCCCAGTGAGTCGGAGGAGCCGTCCGTGTGGAAGCAAGTGGCGACGCGGCAGAGCAAAGCCAAGCAGAAGGCGATCGTCGAGAACGTCAAGCTGCGGAAGATGTTGGAGGGCCAGCTGAAGGTCGCAAGGAGCCTCGAAAAGCTGCTGAAGAGGCGAGCGGTGCGTGGCGTAGTTGCCTCGTTCTTTTTGCAATGGATTTGTCTGACGGAAACGCTGTACGTGGCCCCAGTTGTGTGAGCCCGATACTCCTTTCTTCACGAAACGAACGAAAACTTTGACGACCCACGAATGGGAGATCGACGCGATGCGGGAGGAGATCCGCGGCCGAATCCACAGGCGATTCGACGATTTCGACGCTGTGATGGATGAGAGCGGGCTCTCGCTCTTCTACACCGCCATGGAGGACGCGCGGGCTACGTCCAGCGCGACGACCAACAATGCCGTTTGCATGGAAAACGTGGTCGTGAGAGTACTTCCCTTCGCGTTGGAGCAAGTCGCTCAGGTTTTGTGGCAGTGCGTCTCATCGGATATCCAGTTTGAAAGCGGAACGTTCGGCCCGTTGCAACGAACGGAGACGACGTCGCGACCTCCAGTACACCGTGAACATCCAGCTGCGTCGAGCGGAGGCCGTCTTGCACGTTAATGGTGTGAGCGCTCGACGAACAGAGGCGCATCGATCAATGATCGTGTTTGAGGCCGTTGGCACGACGGAAGGATCGCTGTTCGCGCTGAGCCCCGTGCTCTGTCGCGAGCAAACGTTCATTTCGGTCGAGAGGAACTTGGAAACGTCCGAGAGCGATGAGCCGTCGACGGTTGTCAAGTTTTGCTCGCGTGTCTGGCCGGAAAATGCGAGCATCGACGAAGAGAATGAGAAGGCAACCGGAAACGTCCTCGTGAGGGCGTTCGTCGATCTGGTGATCGGTTGCTACAACCAAAACGTGATGACGGTCATGCAGCTCGTCGAAAATACCCTGCTCGAGCACACTCTAACGAAACAATCAACGTTCGGATGATGAGGAGCAGAATGCTCAAGAATGCAAGACGACGGTGTACAGTATTGGACCGTTCTTGGAGTGGAAACAGGACGTGATGTTTCTACCGTGTTTATGAATCGAAGCACGCCACCCATGAACGCACATCCGACGGAATGGCTTCCGTTGGGCTTACGCGACGCCCTCTTTCTTGGCGAGAGACTGCTCCAGTAGAATGTTTTCGATGATCTGGATCATCGTCCTGGTGTTTTGGTTGTAGGATCCGATGACGAGGTCGACAAACGACTTGAAGTGGTGATCTGCGCCGGCCTTCTCTCCCTCCCCTTTATCGCTTTCAGGCCAGAGACGGACACACACCTTGACAATTGTCGACGGCGACCCGTCACTGTCTGCCGAGACCTCATTGTTCTCAATCGCGATGTAGCCTCGCTCCCGACAGTTGATGGGGTGGTGCTCGAACAGCTTCCCCTGCGTCCACCCAGTCGATTCGAACACGATCAGCGACCGGTTTGCCTCAGTGCGGTGCGCCCCCACACCGCGGACGTGGACGACGGCTTCAGCACGACGACGATACACTTTCACAGCGAACTGCAGGTCGCACGTGGACTCAGTACGTCGAGAGGACCCGAAGAAGCCGTTGTCAAGCTCGATCCGTCTCGCACTCGTACACTGCCACACGACGTCCCCAACTTGAGCCACGGGGAATGGCAGGACTTTGACCATCATCATTTCCATGCAAATACCGTCGTCGGTTCCCATTCTCACCGTCGCATGGGCATCCTCCACGTCCGTGTAGATGAGCGAGAGTCCGCATTCGTCCATGACTGTGTCCACGTCATCGAACTGGGAATGGATGCGGCCTCGAATCTCCTCCACGACAGCGCTCAAGTCCACATCTTCAGTCGTACGAAGCCGCTTCCGCTCGGTTAAGTGCATGTCGGGTTCACACAACTGAGACCGAAACCCACTGCGTCAGTAAAACACCTACATGACCAGTCGCACACAAACTCGCGCCTACGCACCGCTCGCTTGTTCAGCAGCTTCTCGAGGCTCCGCGCCACCTTGAGGTGTCCTTCGAGCAGCTCCCGCAGCTTCGCATTCTCGACCGCCGCCTTTTGCTTCTCTTCAATCTGTCGCTTCGCGATCTTCTCCCACACCGACGGCTCCGCTGGTGTACTGGGACTCTCCGGTGCGGACTTTAACTGCGCCAGCTCAGCTTCCAGCTCTACGACCTGAGAGCGCAGGTACTCGAGCTCTTCCTTCTGCCTCGCTCGCGTCGTCGCCGTCGCAGTTGGTGGCTTCGAGGCCCCGTTCAGGGCAGTCTCTTCAAGCTTGATCTTCGCAGTCATATCGCCATTCAAGGGACTGTTCGTCGCAGTTTCACTCGACGCAGTCGCAATCAGTGGCTCTTCGACCAGCGGCGCTGGCTCCGAAGCCACTGCGTCAGTGTCGAGCAGCGCCATCATCGAGTCGGTCAAGTCGTCGATATTGTCGAGAAACGAGAACGAGCTGTCGAACGTCAATGCGTCCAGTGATGCTGAAGTGCCTTGCGCATCGACTGACCCCATTGGCGGTGGAGATGGACGTGTAGAACCTGCATTATCACGCGGCGCATTCGCCCATTTCTTGCAGCCGCTTTCGCGTTGGGTTTCCATTTTGGTTTTGTGAGGTGTACCAACGCGTATGCGTTTTTAGAGGTGAGTTCGCGAGTGATGATCCGTATTGCAGGAGTCAGCACCCCTCTTCGTGAAATCCAATATGGCTACAGAAGGAAAACTACGGGGAGGTTGTAATATAACCAGTGGAATGTTCTCCTGTAAAAACACATATTGTGTGACTCGCCGTGCCGGCTCGTAAGTGGCTGGGGTACCCAGCCCTTCAGAAAGGCGATGGTGATGTCTTGGTTGAGGTGACAGTGTCGGTGATTGAGTTGTCAAGCTCGTCGAGAATGGAATTGTGAGTGTTATACAGGCAAATACATCTCGTCTGCTTGTGCCAGCTCCTTGAACTTGGTCGTAGTTGTTTCGGAAAGGTGTTTCAAGCGCGTGTCTTCAATAAGAACGTCTGGCTCTGGGTGGAAGTAGTTGTAATCAGCGGGTGAGGGGCGATCACCAAGCCAATGCAACCCGCGCCTTGTTGTAATTCGAGATAGAGCGACGTAGAGAGCGTGTGCATCGACGTGAGGACATGTGGGTGGCCGGAGATTTGTGATAGCGATGGCTTCTCTTGTTTCACCTTGCACGCCATGTACCGTTGTGCCGAATGCTGGTACTACTGGGAAGCCTTTGATCGATAGAGAGGATCCAGACACCTTGATTGATGCTGTGATTTCGTGAACTGGCATGACCGTGCTTGGCCAATGTGGTGGGAGATGGGGAAACCGAGATGGCGACACACAACCTGCCACGTCGATGAACAGGTTGTTCGGGTTCGTCGATGCGAGCCATGTTGAATTCGACTGCAGTTTGAAGGATGTGTTCGGTTGCCAATCGATGTGGTAAACGATTCCAGAAGCTCCGTTGACGACTCCATTTGGGACGCATTGATTGGCTTTGATTCGGACTGGCATCCCTGTCGGAACGAGCAAACGACGTCAAAAATTACTCGTCAGCCAATGGACAAGAAAGCTCTCACCAATGTAAACGTGGAGAAATAGCGGGATGTTGCCTGTTTTGTTGTCCGGCAGGGCTCTGATGTTTGCGAGCTCTTGCAGGGTCAGAGGTCGCGAGATTCTCGCAGGGATAACGTAGATCTTGCGGCTGGATTTGAACGTCCGAACTGCCGTCTGAATGGCGGTGTTATTGATCGCGGTTCTTGTTGCATTGTCCGTCGATATCGTCTGGATACTACCGACGTGCCGTATCCCAGCGACGGAGCCCGGGTCGGGAATAGACGCTATGAATGCTTGCAGGGATGGCGTCCAGTTGCCTAGTCGACCGCTTGCTAGCCAGCTTCCCCATTCTGGATCTTGGGAGAAACGCATGTTCTCCGTCAAGTAGACAGCTTTGTTGATAGAGCGGTAGATGTGACGCCCTCTATCTTGTAGTGTCGTGAGTGGCAATTTTGCGTTGGCTGTCTTGTACATTGGCGGGCCTTTCACGGGGCGGAGTTGGCAATGGTCGAACATTATCACCGCCATCATTCCACCGAAGGGTTCGTCGAGATTGTCTTTCACGTGACGCAGCGACTCCTCCCACAACCCGAAGAATCCCAAGTCGACCATAGAGACTTCGTCTGCGATGACGCAGGTCACTGGAGACCATTGCTTGAGAAGCGAATCACTTGGTGTCGATATATGTCTCGGTAGGCTGGCTATGTTGATCCCCAACCCGACCGAGCTGTGCATCGTGCATCCCTTGAGACTCGACGCTGCGATCCCTGTGGACGCTACGACTTTCACAGCCTCTGGATGCTTCCATGCTTGAGCGAAGCCACGAACCGCTGCAATAATACGGGACTTTCCAGTGCCACCAGCTCCGGAGATGATAAGAGGAGAATTGTCGAACAGACTCGCTCGATTGTCCGATATTGCCACGTCGGTGATTTTGGATAGGAGTGGGACGGCGATCAGAGCGAATACCGTGTGTTGAGTCTCATTCAGGTTGTAATGGCGCGACACCGCGTGGATCGTGGCAAATGCGTCCATTCCTGTCGTGTTGATCGAGTAGTTCCTCTCGTCTTGAACTGTGTTTTCGAACTCGGTGACATCGACGATTGGAGGTTGCTCTTGCGCATGGGAACACGCTCTGGTGGTCGAATCCACTTCAAAAAGCTCCTGTTGTCGAGTGAAGTTGAGCACTTGAGTTCGTGTAATCGAGTCTTCACTTGCTACGAGTGTTCCCGTTTCATCGCGAGGCAGCCTCGATGATACGATAGCCTGGTGAAGGAGCTCTTCCATAGCAGTCGTGCTTTCCACGTGGTTCGTAATATCTCTCGGATCAACGTTGTCCATGTCCACATCTTCAGATGTGCAATACATGTCCTCGGGTATCGCGGCGTAGGTATGACTTGAAGACCGAACACCTTCGTCGTACGTGGGTCGCTGAAGAACATCATCGTCAAAGCACACCTCGTCGTCACTGCTGTCTTCCTCCATCGCAGCTCGCTGGCTTTCTCGGTACGCCTCTGCCATACGGAGGCATATGTAGTACTGTTGATGACGTTCTAGTGCGCGAGCGATACGAACATCATCTGATGGAGCCCACTCTTCAAACTTGCGTTTCGCTGAGCCATAATCGTCGAGGAAAGTGGCAGCGTCGCGGAAAGGATGGTAGAGCAGGAGAGCCATTCGATAGTACAGTTCCGTTTGGGCTTCGTAGTCTTCATCTCCGAGGCGTGTTGCGTCAGGGAGTCGAGGTCCAACGATGTTTGGCACGTGAGGGTAATCGTAATAGCGGTAGTTGTGCGTCCGAAGATGAGCACGGAGCTCAGCACTCGTCCGATGCCTGAATTGACACGGTCGCGAACGAGAAGTCGAATCGGGACTGGTACGGTGGAACCAGCTGCAGAAGTCGTACCAAGAGAAGTCGTCGAGACATTTCGGCCTTTGGATGTACTTCTGAATGGATGTTTCGGTGTAGAGCACGTCATTCCGTGCGACAACCATTGCTTCGACCGGATCCTCGTTCAGCAAGTTGATTCCCTCCAGTAGCACGAGTCTTTCAAATACGCAGCTGAATGTCACAGCTTCTCCTTCGATGAGGATTGCAGTCGCCAGCGGTCCTCCAATTTCCATGACTCCAGACGTAGAAAACACGAGGGAGAGAAGACGTCCAATGCCACGTGCGTGCTCCGTCGACTGCATGCTGGCTTCTCGTGCAACGCGTCTCTTGAATGCCATGTTGACGACAGCGACGTTGTCAAGCACAGTCTGCCGTTTCATGGTGTACTGGAGAGCATATCGTGTTGCCTGGAGACTCTGCCCGGACCAAAGCACGCGTGCATCCATATTGAAATGGAAGATCCTTCGCCACAATGGGATGTAGGTGTTGAGCCATTGATTCCCAACACGGCGTCGATAAACGATTTCGTCACGCTTGTCGAACCCAGTGGAGTCAACGAGAGGGCGGAAGAAATTGTATCGACACTTCGTCCCTCGGCGTCCTTTTACACAGGAGCTTGTGTGACTGAATGCGTGTACTTGATCTCGCAGAAGAAGTCGGGTCAATTGGACTCGTGCAGTGGCGACATCGGAGGACACACCTCCGAACTTGTGGCGAAGTGCTTCAACTGCTGGGCCTGAACTGATGCTTTGGTGGACTTCGTCAAGTTCGCACCATTGATGTCGAAGCATTGATCCAACGATGTCGTTCTCCGTGTATGCCTTGCCGCACTTGGCACACTGTGCGACGTTTGGAGCAGCCACGGTAGACTTCAGCGTATGGTTGAATGCCTTCGGTATCACAACGGGCTCCAGATCGCCATCACAAGTCGGCTTCAGACAACCGATGCGATCAACACCGTCGTAGACTGGCAATTCCGCAGAGAATATCGAAGCACAGTACTGCTCGAATTGCTCTTTCAAGCCTTCATCTCCGAGCAGCTTGTCCCAATCGGACTGGGTCTTAGGCATCCCCGCGATCCACGCCACACCGTGATGGTGTACAAATAGGCGTCCTTGCTGCTCGAGGGCATAGACAAGCGCCTCTGCATGCCCAAAGATGCCTCTCTGCGCCTTGGGTTTGTGAGCCTTTGAGTCCCAACCGAACAGAATCTCAATGAGAATGGTCGCGCAGACGTGGTAATACTGAGCTTGGACAACCGTGTTACCCATGATCAGACTCGACATGACAGAACTGCACGGCATGTTTCGTTCTGAACACCGAGAGAGGCTGTCAGGCCGGCCATCGGGTAGATCGTGGCCCGTCCAAAACGCGCACGTCAACGAACAATCGGGGTTCGGCGTTAGAGTCCAGAAGACCGATGGAGCGCCGAAGTAGATACTCATCGCGTCGACCTTTCTCGTGAGTGATTCGCGTTCTTCGTTACTCCCCCACATCTTCGACGCACTGGCATTCACTGACTTCAAGACTTCAGCAGCCAATCTCGACTCAGCCATCGGTATGTGAGTACGGCCCCTTTTCCACGCCTTCCGCTGATTTGCTCGGTTTCGCATCACTGTCTGAAGCTGTTCCGGTGAGATTTGCATCACGGTCGTAGCCAACGCAGGTTGCTGCCCAACACGCAAGAAGACACTCGACTTCACTCGCATGCTCGATAAGTGGTCGAACATTACGAGTTTGAACAGCGGATCTTCTGCGAACTGGTTCGTTGACAAGTTCAAGTAGTGTAGGACGATAGCGCGTTGTCCGTATCGATGGTGGCGTGCCGTTGTGAACCCTCCGATACCAAATGTAAGCAAGTGGGGGAATAGTCGTTCGACGTAGCTTGGATCGGAGCTATTCAGAAGTGCACTCGAGCGCTTGGCTACGTACGGCCCAGGTGCTCCAGTGACATTTGCGTAGGCCCGTGCGATCCGATCTTGTTCCGTTCGGTCCGACGTCGTCTCTACGAGGACGGTTTGGCTTTCAACGACGGTACTCTCGCGGCGTACGGGATCTTCTTCAGATAGGTTCATCGAAGAGACTGACGACTGTCGAGCTCTGGCGTTGGCAACGAGATCGTGGGTGTCTTCGTTGTCGTCTAGTCGTGAGACTATTGGCTCATTGGATAGGCTTTCGCAGTCGAAGTTGTCGTTGACGGCCACGTTCGCATAGAGAGGATTGACGCGCCGAAGGAGAGTATGTGCCTTGTGTACTCTCTCACCACTGCATTCGTGACGTTGTGCGATGATGATCTCTTGGGTTGGTGTCAGAGGACCCGCCAGTATGAGTTGGAAGTGTTCTTGTCTCACGACACTCGGGACTCGACATGCGATGGTTGCGTCCCTGTTATCCCAGCAGAGGAGGTGGCTCTGAAGCATATTTCCGGGGCCTCCGTACACAACTTTGACAACTCCGCGTATCTGCACCAGGCCGATTGCTTGCCGCTCAACGTACGTTGTCTGCATGATCTCTGGAAATGCTGCTGCGACGAACGAGTCTGCGATCGAAAACTTCGGCGGCTTGTAATCAGTTGCGTTGTTTGGGTTCGTCATGGAAGCTTCAATCGACCTGAGATCTCGGATAGCCTCACGGGAGAACCACATCGATCGACGTCCTTGATCGCCTAGTTGAAAAGCTCGGCGCGACAGAAGAAGCCCTTTCAACCGTGTGTCGATGTCCGAACAATCGTAGTAATCCTCAATTGCTTTCGTGGCCCACGGGTTTCCTGTGAGAACCGCCTTCATCGCACTGAAGGGCAAGTCGTCCAGATCAACGCGCTCGGCTGACTTCGCGAACACCCACGTATCTGTGACCGCGCAAACTTTTCTGTCGATGGCTTCATCTTCGTACTGTTCGCGTGCCTCTTCCTCCATGCGCGCAGACTCGGCGTCTGTTAATGGCGCAAATGTCATTGCAGCGTTCAGCTCTTGAAGCCTCTCGTAACTTGTCCAGCGTGCGGAATCGTTGTGAGATTCATCGCTCTCTACTACCACGATAGAAACACGACGGGTTATCCACCACGACGATCGCTGAGAACACTGAAGACAATACCTGAAAGGATCCGTTGTGCTTGCTGACTGCCTTGTCTGCGTGCTCGAACGGCAGTCAACCTGCAAGCTCGAATGTGATTTGCAGGAGACAGCGTTTTACGTCTTCGTTGCACCATCCATTCGACTTGAGTGAGGGCAACCTGCCGACGAATCGACACCCTGTGTGGTGACGACATGGTGCCTGGAGAACCAGTGACTACAGTGTCTTCTTGAGCGACGTTTGGTGTTTGACTGATGTTTTCGTTCAAAGCGTACTGTTGGGCTGAATCCCTGCAAAAAAGAAAGGTAACGACTTCTGGTTGAAGTAGCCAAACCAAGTCACAACACCCTCCCTGTCTCTTTACATCTCTCTCTCCACTTTGTTGGTCTTACTCTCTTCCTGGAGTCCTCTCCCCACATTGAGTTCGTGCTTCTGGTTGAAGTAGCCAAATCAGCTCACCACACCCTCCCTCTCTCTGCATCTCTCTTCCCACTTTGTTGGTCTGACTCTCTTCCTCGATTCCTCTCCCCACATTGAGTTCGCTGCAGTCGCTGCTCACTTCACAGCTCTTTAGCACAACCTGATAATGGTCATCCAAGGTCAGGAAGCGGCGTCGATGAGAAAACGACGCCGTCTTACCGTGGAGGAGAAGCTCGAGATACTGGAGGCCGCACGGACAACTTCGATCGACATCGCATGTGAAACCTTCGGCGTCAGCCGGACTAGCGTCTACGCGTGGTCGAATCTTGAATCGCGTTTTCGTGAGCAGCCGTTGACCATAAAGCGCATGCCGCGTGCTTCCAACACACTGTCTGACGTTGCACAGCACAGTTCGAATGGTGAAACCACGGCTCTCCAAGCCCCCCCAATAGGTAATCCGGCTACGACGACCGCTGCTGCACCTCAATCCGATTCAATACGTCGGGTGCTTGTCGGTGTTCAAGGAGAAGACGGAGGCTTCACAAACATGGCCGCTCAAAGCATCTTCGAACATCTTCGGGCAAGAAACGGATTTCCAGCGTTTCAAGTCACCGGCTATCCCCAAGTTGTGCACGCCCTCGAAGCGCTCAGCAAGCATGAGACAGATTTCATGGTCGTGACCAGTGAAGCTCTACTATCAAGAACGACACCCGTCGTGCTCAACCGAATGATGTCTCTCGGATTGGAAGTCGTTGGAGAAGTCACGGCTGAAGATCACGTAAGCGTGTGTGCTCTTCCCGGCACAAACCTCCGCACAGCTGACTGCGTCATGTCGGACTGGTGCGTTCTGTCTCGGTTCGAAGAATACATTCTTCACCTCGAAGGTGTGCACAAGCAAACCATCTATCGCCATGTCACTTGGGATAGTGCCACAGCCTGCCGAATTATCCGGGAAGAGCATGCTGAAAAGACACTCGTGATATGCAGTCCGAAGGCAGCGGATGCAAACGGCTTGTCGGTTCTTGTTGAACGCATACCTGGAACTCCGGTGCTATCCAGATATGCGGTGATTGCCTGTCGTGCTACCTCGATACGTCCATTCGATGGACTCATCGGCCGAGAGAATGGGGCTTCCTCCGGGATTAGTTGGCTGATGACATTGCAGAGTGTGACTCGACCCAACTGGATGGAAGTGGTGCGAGCACTTGGGCTTCTCAGCATCAACCTCGATTATTTCAGCATCCGCAGTGACAGCGATGACCATGTCGGGTAAGGTTCAGACTAATCCCGCCTCTTATTTCAACCACTGACTCCGTGGTGTGTAGATCTGGCCACTCGTGTGTCATTGCCTTCCGATCGACGTCGGCGACCGTCACCGAAAGAACGATCAACCACGTATTGGCTACGGTTTCTGTGACCGTGTGCTACATTGGCAAGTACACCACTCACGTCATGCGAGATTTGTGACAAGGACTTGGAACAAGACGAAACGTTTGATTGCATACAACCTTCTCCAAGCGAACGCTTGCTACATTGTGTACGCCTCACGGAAAGAGTAGTGCTTCCGGCACTGTTTTGATGCACTCGAGGCTGGTCGTGAACTGACAACTTTGGTTGAGGAAGAGTTTCAGGGACCAGACGCTGTTGATGAGAACGATCTTCCCATCCTTCGGAATGCCCTTCGTGTTCTTGTCGACTCCATAAACGGAAGCGGTGATTAGCTCTTGGTCGATCTGCACTTTGTTCGCGTCGTACTTGTCCCGCAATTCCTATGAAAAGCAAGCAGGATCAAGACACATCCGGTTCAACATGTAGAGCTTGCACTCGCAACGAACGTTGTGCATTTCCTCGAGACTATCAGATGCGCGCATGTCGATGAGATGAATACGTGCCACCGGTCCGGTCCGAACAGTTTCAAAGCTCGTCCAAACGACTCGCGCCTTTATCATCACCGAGCTAGAGCTGAACTGGGTATCGCCAGTACGTAGGAATGACTTCAACTCTGCTCAGATAGAACAATATCATGGTGACACTGAATGGACGTAATCAATAATCGACTTACCGTCGGCACTCTCGTACGTGCGTTTCTGTGACTTCGTGGAAACGGCAGTCTTCACGCGCTTAACTGGAGAAACGTACACGTCATGCTTCTCCATTTCGGCACTGGCGCGACGCTTTTGAGAAGAAGTCATGCCGTCTGTTGATGGAGACTTCATCTTGAACAATGACCAAATTCCTCATGACAACCACACTCAACTCACGATCCTCAGTTTTGCCTACAATCCCAGCTTGTTGCACCCCTTGGGTGGTCTCACGATACACACACGAATTTATTCGCTCGTCCATGAACTGCAGGGCCAACCCGCTCGCCCCATGATCTCCCCACGGTTTCCATTCGAGCCTACTGTACCGTACTTTTAAATCGAGCACCCACACGACAGTCTATCCACCACACAACGCAACCAGTGTCCATTCGCTCGTCCATGCAGTGGAGCAGCCTCTCGCTCGCCTCGCCGTGCAACGCAACCAGTGTCCATTCGCTTGTCGATGCAGTGAATGGTCTGGCCACTCGCCCCATGGTCTGCTTGCTCGCCCCATGGTCTCCATCCTACAGTATCGTACCTTACTTTAAATCCACGAGCACAGTCTGCTTAGCATGCAACGCGACCAGTGTGCATTCGCCCGTCCAGGCAATCACAGTCCCCTCGCTCGCCGCCATGGTGTCCATCCTACCCTACCGTACTGTACTTTTAAATCGAGCACCCACACGACAGTCTATCCACCACACAACGCAACCAGTGTCCATTCGCTCGTCCATGCAGTGGCGCAGCCTCTCGCTCGCCACGCCGTGCAACGCAACCAGTGTCCATTCGCTTGTCGATGCAGTGAATGGTCTGGCCACTCGCCCCATGGTCTGGCCACTCGCCCCATGGTCTCCCCATGGGCAACGCAACCAGTGTGCATTCGCCCGTCCATGCAATGCACAGTCCCCTCGCTCGCCTCCATGGTGTCCATCCTACCCTACTGTACTGTACTTTTAAATCGAGAACGCACACCGAAAATCTATCCACCACACAACGCAACCAGTGTCCATTCGCTCGTCCATGCAGTGGCGCAGCCTCTCGCTCGCCACGCCGTGCAACGCAACCAGTGTCCATTCG